>VNWX01003621.1:0-10031 GCA_009869905.1 Ceratophysella communis | reverse complement strand
TTACGTCGGACTAGCACTATTGGTAAGTTCACAGTCTTATCTCATGCGTAATGGCTCTGTCGCATCTTGATTAATAATTAGTAATAATGCCATTATTATAATGGTACGGTAATTATCTAATCCCAAGCTTTTTTTTTGTTTATTTAAAGTTCGAATCTACTTGCTGACCTGTGAGGATTTTCATTGTAAAGGTCAAACATGGGAGGTTGCTGTTCGAAGAAACCGGCTGAGAGACCACAAAATGTAATGGAGGAAGATATGTACCTGGAGGATCCAAATTGTTGTAACGTTTGCGGCAATACTCCATGTACGTGTGCTCAGCAGGGGGCACAGACGTTCCCACCAGCTCCATCTTCTAGTTAATGCTGGACTACTCGTAACGAATGAAGCCTCCAGTATAAAATCACCTAAGATGACTTATTACCCAATGAGTTAGAAATATTACAGAACTTACCGTTAAAACGATGTATTACAAAAAAAATTCGCGATCTGCTTCAAAGGAAGCTAACGGCTAAAAATTGTCAAGTTATAATTTAAAAAAAAACAGTGCATTCAACAGTGCATTGATTCCTTAATAATAATCCAAAAAATGTCATTCCAGATGTATGAAAAATATTACATGGGAATTAAATAAGTTTGTCAATTCTTAAATATGGCCTGTGGATTCGATAGTGTCTTGTTTGTTGATTTACCGTATGTATCAGATTTTGATTTCTTTCGTATTACCGAAAATAATGCTTAGTTTTTGCTTTCTTGAATAACTGTTTTGACCGTCTCGTAGCGTATTGTCTCACGCGGAGGCCAGCAGGAGCGTGGCGCGGTGTCGACCTAATGTGACACAACATTATGAAATGATCCACAATGGCATAGACTAGACGTAGCATAGAAAGAAATCTGCTCAGTCAGAGTAGTAGTGGAGCTGCACGTGCAGTGAAACGGGGATTGGGGAGTAGCCATGGAGCCCGGAAAACTCAAATCTAACCCTCCAAAGCNGGGGAGTAGCCATGGAGCCCGGAAAACTCAAATCTAACCCTCCAAAGCCCACCACCACGAGAGAGAGGACTTGAGGCCTCGGACACTTTGACCTGCTGACTATTTTCTCAATCTGTTCCAGAGAACTAGGACTTCATTCAAGATCATTAGAAGCTGCAGCAGGTCCGTCTCCTGATTACCTACTCAGCATGGATGGTTTTCCGGAGTTACTCCAATTTTTAAGAACAAACCCGAACTTTCAACGACACGTTCTAGAAAGTCCGGAGCTAGAAGATGAGCCTGCCGATCCGGAAGAGGTAAATAAATACAAAAGGATTACATTATTTATATCTATACAAATAATGCGTTTGGCGAAGGGGAGTATGGGAAATATATATGAGCAAACGCTCATACTCATTTCCCGTTCACCATTGCTGTATTTTATATTTTCTATCCTGTCATCTAATTATTTACAGCAATGACGAATGACGACTCACGCAGATTTGCTGGGTCTATTTTCAATTCTAAACTTATCGCTATTTTATTCTATATTCATCCATTAATCTGTGTTCGAATTGATATCAGAAATTGGGTTTAAAAATACTATACACTACACAAATAACACTGTCAACTGTTACTGTTCCGTCCGAGTTTCGATATGATTACGAATACGGACATACAACCTGTACAAATCGATTGCGCAGAAAATACTGTTCACTGTATTTAAAGAACAAGCTAACAATAAGTCTATCTGTGCAGGTACATAAAATAGATGATGGTTTGCTGAAAGGACGGTTTATTATTGTACAGAAAATACCGCTCAATGAATTGGAATTTACAGTATAGTGCTTTTTTTTTTAAAAAGTTGAATCGCATGTGGTATGTAGTGTACTATATTTTTGTATGTGGTTTGGTTAACTGGTTTTAAGGAAGCTCACTAATAATAATTTGGCACCTGTTACTTAATTTAGGATTTCACTCTAGTTAATAAGTTGAAGTTAAAGGCTATGCGTCTGTAAGTACCACCAGACACAAGTCAAGGTTTTAAAAACTTAAAGGCTTGATACTTTGTTGATTACTACTGTTAATGTTAAGGTTCTTATCTTCTTTCCTTTGCACTTTTACAGATGGTGGAAGAATTAACTGAGTTGAACAAAAAATTTGTGGACACATGCGTTCAGAATCTCAGAGATGTGGGCCCAGCCAGTAGTTTGGCCCCAGCTGCTGTGGACTACTTGCGTTACACCGTCGAGGTCTTAGGCCAAGCTGGATTTGAAGATGGAGAGCCTACAAGCTTCTTTATTGAGCTTGGTACTGTACTTCGGGAATTAATTTATGATTATTATACGATGTACTTTAAATTGGAACAACAAAGTAGAGGATATCAAGTCCGGCCAAGCGGTTCTGCGAGAGGTCCACTTGCTATCATGGGCTCGGCGAATTCTTCAATGGAGTTTGACACTTCATCATCATCTTCATCTCTTGCTAATTCCGTTCCTGTAAATGGCTTACCTGAAACACGCACCAACCCACTTGATGCATTGAAAGGTATGGCTACCATAAGCTATAGACAGTTTGTATTACTTACACTTTTTTAATTTTTTTCTTCTCTGCATTCTAAGTATTATGTGCTTGTGCTAATCTATTCAGTTCAAGGCAGTATTACTAGAGCCTCGCTTTATTTTAAAAATTCGATTTGATGTAAAATCAAAGACATTTGACACAAAAGAATTGTAAATTCTGAAGTTAAGCACAATCACATCATTTCAGTTTCAGTTTATTTATTTAGTGAAGTTTAGTTTAGCTCATGAGCTGTGATATCAATGTACTTATAATATATAATGATTGCTTCTTTATTCACAGCAATTGGTGCCCAGAAACTTCAAAATTTCAATAGTAAAGACTCCTTGGTACCTTCCCTAGGGCTTTTCCAGAAGAAACTCTTTGAACCAAGTCAGTACACCTACTGTTTCATCTTAGTCATGTTTCACAATGTATTAGTATATCATCTAATTTCATGAAAAATTCTATTCCTCTGTAATAGCCCCAGGAGCTTCGAATTCTATCCTACCACCGGTGACATCAAATGGAAAACTTTTTGGTTGTGATACCAGTACGACTGCCTCTACAGGACCCGGCACCACGGCCAGCGGTTTCACTCCGTTTCCTCCAACAACCACTTCTGTCTATTCAAACCCTGGTTTCTTTGATCCACCATCCATTCCTGCCAATTCTAACATCGGGTCTGCAAACCTGTTAAGTAATAAACCTTACTCAGGACTACCTTCTAGCAAGAACAAGACTCTGAACAGTAGCTCGTCGCCCAGCGTATTAGCTAATAAACCTTATTCTGGACCGTCGCGTATCAACACGAACAAGACCGCACCTGCTTATTTTAGTGGATTTGGAGGAAACTGTAATTCTTCATCACCAGTTGTGCCTGAAAAATCATCAGATGTTTTTGGGGGCAACCTAACTGATGCATGTGGTGAAATGAAGACATCCAACAGTCTTTCGCCTCCTGGTTTTTCATTCAGTTTACCAACATCGCCACCCCAAGTTACCGGCACCAAAAAAAGCCCATCTGCGCCTTCATTGGGTCAGCAAAAGGGATTCACATCCGCATCTGACACCAAAAGAGGAACTTTCACTTTAGTGGACAAGACTACCGATAAAAGTCCAACGTCATCACCTGGACGCTTTAACCCGTTCACGACTACTGTGTCCGGATCAGATGCAACTGGACGCGGAGATCTGTTCACTGCTCCACCAGTGTCAACTACAACAGACCAGTCTCCCCCTCATGCTGCTAGCATTAGGCCCAAGTCCAACGACACATTAGGTGGCCATGCGGCCAGCTGGAAGTTGATAAACGAAATGAAGGAAAGAAAAGAGCAAGAGACAAAGGATATATCAACGAAAGGTTAGTAGATCCGATCCATGATCCATGCATATCACGTTACAAACCACCCAGTTCGAATTGCTGTGAGGATGAAGAACTAGTACCTAACTAATCTTTGTCTATTTCGTTTTCAGGCAACAGTAGTAGTGTGACAACAACACCCAGCTTTACTGCACCGCCGGTGACTTCAAATGGAAGTATATTTGGAGGAACTAGTGGATTTCAAGTTCCTTCTTTTAGTACACCTACTTCTGGACTATTCACGAATCCTTTCGGTGGTAGTGGTAGTAATAATATCTTTTCAGGCGGAAGTAGCAGTATACTTTCGGGTGGTTCTAACACTCCTGCTGCAGGCACTGGTCCGACCAAGTCTGCAGAAGATGAAGAAAACGAGGCTAAAGAGAAGGAAGCTCAAAGCCATGAATATACTCCAGTGGTTGAGGAGTCGGCTCTCTTCTCAATCAAGTAAGTGAAACACGAATATTATCATAGTGATATACATCATATAGTCGGTAGCTGTGGAATCATGCGTGCTATAGTCATAATTCCGCCAGCTAAAATGCTAGTCCTAAGTGTATTTTCCAGCTTTTGTTTGCGGTGACCCGATGCATGTGATAGCTAATTACTGAAAATGCCTGAAAATAAATATTATTACCATAAGAAGGATTTAAAATAGAATTGACTCACTATTGGTCCAACTTAGCAGTAGAAGCTAAATCATTTGAGTAACCGCAGAACCTTGTTTTTCATTCATTAGTTTGAATCTTTATCCAATTTACCCCTGACGTTCATTTGCCCTATTTTGTTTTCCACTAGATACTTGCCTCGTAAACTGTTGTTTTTCAATCGACTAATCTGTATTTTACTTATACCAGGTCCAAGATTTTTGAATGGGTTGCGAATAAGAATAACTACGCTGTCCGCGGCTTGGGAATGCTTCATATCCTCAAACTTGACGAGGGCCATCAACTGATTGTACGAGCTGACAACGCATTGGGAAATGTACTTCTGAATATGAAGCTCGACCCTCAGATTCCAATTGTTCTCGAGAAAAATAATTTGAAAACTGTAGATCCCCATAAATCACCACCGCAACGTATTCTTATTCGCGTTCGCACAGAAGCTGACGCTAATGAACTTCTGGAGAAAATTAATCAGCTTCTTGATAAATCTTAGTAAGCCTCATTTCTCTGACTAGACGCAAGAATGAAGATTGAAGAATGAAACACTTTAGGTAAAAATACGAATATTTTTTTTGTACGTACTTATAATCAAAAGCTGGATGGTTGAATGTTGAATGACTGATTCAAACTTAAAAAATTATTCACTATAAGTACAATTGAAATTTTTTGAATAAAATTGATAGTGAGTTTAACTCGCGTACTATTCACATGCTAGCAAATGGCCTGGGTGTACTGCGTTTACTTCCAAACTAAGTTTTAATTTTGCCGACTGTAAATATGACTTTAACTCTCCACTCTGAAGATAATATGACTCTTTACTAATAGTATACTTCCAGTTAGTCTAGGTTTGACTTCAATAATGTTTACAATATTACTGGTTTACGAATTTACTGAATTTATTCAATTTTTCTAACCAAAGTCATAAGTTAAAAGCTAACCGCGTGATTTCTATTAACTGCATTATACAGAGGTAAGACCGCGACTTAAGGAATGCAACAATTAACATCGCATAGTGCATCTAATCTCAACAAAACTATTTAGCAATAATGCATTAATATTTAGTGAGGTATTATAGCATATCTCTACAGTTTCTGTGTACAATATGTTATAAGATACTTACTACGCTTAATTCATCATTACAAGTATACATCCCGACAGTTTAAGGCAATTCATAGGGAACTAGCTAGCTTGCAACAAATCCACCATGATTATTCAATTCAGCCCAAGAAATACGCAATTAATTAATAAAATGACAGTATTAGGTTAGGTCTACATAACCCAACCTGCAACTGCATTTGACGTCAAAATCAATAAAAGAAAGATAGAAAAGTGAAGAAATAAGTTTACTGAAGAAATAGAAAAGGAATTTAATATGAATTCTCAAGTGCATTCAATGTCCAAATTTCAATAAGTATTACGAAGACTGGAGAGTGACATGGTCAATCCTGCTTGAATCCGATTCATGGGAATTTCAATTCGATCTTGAAACAATTGAACATTTTTCCCTTCTAATGATGCCTTCATGTCCCGCAAAGAGTCCTTGATACTCTTCAATTCGTAGAGATTACGGTCTCCGGCAGACAAAGCCTGCAAGAAATAAATTATGAGTCATGCGTGGCAAAACAATAAACATTATATTAGGCTCTAAGTTTTGCAGAGCCCTAGATAGCAAACCGTTCCTTTTCTCGTACTGATACTGACAAATTGCTAATAATGAAAAAGTAAGTTATCATACACAATACACACACGAGCGGGCTTATTTCATTTTTACCTTGACTTGGAGCATCATTGACGTGAGATTAGAAATGAGAGCCAATGTTTTGGCATTATGAACCATGCTTCGGTTTTGCTTAGTATTGTACGTGTCAACAATCAAAAGCGCTTCTTGTCGAGAAGACTCCATAACATGTTCAGGAATGATCATCTGGTTGGCCCCATGATCCGGAGCAATCTTGAGTGCGAGAATGTTTAATACATAAATTAATACTACCACATACTAATTTCGGATTGTAATTAATCTTAAGCGTATGACATTTACCTCAAGACAATATTGCTGAATTCCATCCAAGTAGAGTGCCATTTCCTTATTCATGGATTCCAAATCCAGAACACATCGGGCATAGCGCGAACGATAGTCATCATTGAAAATCTTTCCATACGACCGCATTTTCTCGGCCTCAACATTCAGTTCTTTCAACTGCAAGATTTTCTCACGTTTGGCCTTCAATAGCTTTGAAAGGCGAACCTGAGGAAATTGTTGGTGATATTTAGAGATTTTTTTAAATATTCAAAGCATTCCCACTAAAGATCATTTCTTCATTTACTTACAATCATGTCCAAAAGTCGAATCGGAAATCCACCAAGCATTCCATCCACGGGAAATGGTGATTTCGGGAATCCAGCCATATCCTCTCCCAGATTTGCATTTTGAAACTTGAAGTTTCCACCGCTGAAACAGTTACGCCGAGGTATCTTGAGTGCGAAACTCGAAGTAGATACGGTCTCTGGAGGCTCGTTAGACTAGAAAAATTCAGAAAAGTTGAGTTGTTGACTGCGGTGACTAATTGCAGTTTCTTATAATACTTGTACTTATTTTGTATTGTAAATTACCAAAACTTCATAATCCGGGATAGAATGAGTTCCAAGACCAGGACGATCAAACGTAATACGGTAAGTATTGTTTGAAGTGTCAACTCCCTCAATAGTTCCAGTGAAAAGTCCATCCTGTGGTTTACGGAGTCGTGAAGTGACTTTTGTTCCAATGACGAGCTGAAGCGGAATTTCATCCGGAAGCTCTTTGTAGTTGAAATCAGTAACTTTGCGCTGTTGAATCATTCGAATCTTCTGTCGACGACGAGCTAATTCCTCACGCTCCTCATCAAAGAAAGCCTGTGAACAGCGTCTTGGTTTTCCCATAAGACGGCGAATCTTACACCATTCAACACGAGACATCTTTCTAGCCTTCAACTGTGGGAAAGACTCCTTGAGGCAAATCTGAAAGTCGTTCTCTCCTTCAAACAAAACCCTAGGGAAAAAATGATACAACAATCACAATTAAATATTGAGATCTAAGGTTAAAAAACTAACACTTAATTAGTATATTTATTTTATTACTTGTCAATGTTACTGTAGAACCACTCATAGCAGACCCATTTGTGAGCTTTGGGCAGCTTGAGCAAGTTTCGAAGACGAATACTAATGTCATGTGCCGTCTTTTTATCCAAACCACCACGGACCGTTTCCACCGGAATTAAATCGTGAGGAAGATTATTCATCATGTCGTTCTCATACTGCTGGTCCTGTTGTTCCTGCAGAGTTGGAGTAGATTCACGCCGTGCTCGTGGCTTGACAGCGTTCTAAAACGAAAGCAAATGTAATATAGTCAATATGAATTATTTAAATTAATCAGAATAGGTTAACTGCAGTATAGAGTAGGCTACTGGACTGGTATGTATATGTATATGTACTTTCCTGTAACAAAAAATAAAAAATACAGTACACCTACAGCATAATTTTCGCGTTCCATTTTGATTCGCTCAGCCCGTTCACGCCGAGCTTCTCGTTTATTGTTTTCCATTTCCATTCGTTGTTCCTGAAGCTCCTGTTCTCGTGCAAGACGATCTCGTTCCTGATACTGCCGGTCCTTTTCATTCTCACGATCTGTTTCATTCCTATAACGCCCCGGAGTCGGTGGGGCATCAGGATCTTTCTTGATCCGAGCTCCACCGGAACCCCTAGGCTTCTTTGGTCCACCGCTATTCCGACGAACCGAAACCTTCTTTTTTGGTTTTGGGGATGTGTCGAAAACATAGTCCACTTCATACTCCTCATGATCACTTTCAGGCTTATCTTCGTGATTTTCCTCTTCGACAACTGTGAATTTTAAATACATGTTGTATTAACAACGTCCTTTTGAGTGTTTCTAATTTTAAATGGGCATAATAAAGTGCTTAATAAAAATTAAATAGCTCACGTTCAGGTGTCTTCTGCTTTGGTCGTCGCTTTGCTGCTGGAATTTTAATTCGAGGTCTAGCAGCGGCAGGACGACGTGATGATCCGGCGCTCTGGCGGGCTTTTGGAGTCCGCTTCTCTTTAGTCTTGCCAAGGTGCACGAACTTGGTGGCTGGCTTCGGAGACGGAGTCGGAATAGTCTCCTCATATTCTTCTTCAACTTCCTCCTCCTCTTCTTCGTCCTCAACTTCTTCATTTTCTTGTTCTTCTGGATACTCAATGTCAATTGGATACTCATCATCTTCAGTTACTTCCTCAACTTCCACTGGCTCAGGCTTCACCTTCTTCAAGTAAGCCTTTCCTTTCATTCTGGCCATCGACTCAGGTGTTACCATTACATCTTCGTCGTAGTAAAGCCGGTTTCTTTTCCGCTGACGGGCCGGCTATGTTATTGAGCATTATTATTAGTTTATAACCTAACTAATGCATGTTTTTCTGCAAATTAAATTCAGGTCGTTTACCATTCCACGAGCATTCAGAACAACTTCATCATTTGCCTGTTCTGGCTCTGCAGGAGGCGGTGGGGGTGCCGCTGAAGCTGCTGCGCCTGCTCTAGGCGATGCATTATTTTTCGATGTATTGCGTGAAGATGGTCCTGGACTCTCAACATCTAACGGATCCTTTTCAGTTGGTTCAAAGGAGTTACGACCGCGCCGGGTCCGACGCTCCATCTTTAACTGGGCTGAGCTAGATCGAACTCAGTCTCAGAAGAAATACCCCAGGCACCTGTTGTACAATACATCAAAATGAAACGATCGCCTGCATTTAGATTAGCAAATAAACTTGTATATTTTGCAATTGGTATTTGATGTAACTATATTATGAATTACAAAAAAAATTATATGTCTTGTTTAATCTGGTAATATTTAAATTATTAATTCACGATGTGGATGCGATATAACGATATGATATACGGTTGCACTCTCAGCTGTTAACTATGCATGCACTATGCACTAATATTATGCAATCGTAGTGGAGAGAGTGAGGCAGGAAGCGCGTTTGCCTTTTGCCTGTTTAAAGATAAAATATACCTTAATCAAGGACCAATGAATGTTGCATTAAAACCAATTGGTATTGGTATGAGGCACGTGATATGTTGTACATGAAAAATTAAGTAAAACATGTTTATGCTTCCTCGCATACAAGATGTTATGGCCAAGACTTGGCCATGGCCAAGTCAAAAGCAGCGAAGCCTCTAAATATCAAATACCTAGCTACCTTATGCAGTATGTTGTAGTTTGTTGTATGTACGTGCAATAATGTGAATTCGCAATGTAAAGTGTGTATTGGACAAAGCAATACCTAGGTAACAATGCCTCCTGGAGGCAAATGACAGACATCTAGCAAAGCCCAGGGTGTCTTGACAATAGCTTGTTTACTGGTCTGCGCCCAGTAGGGTGGTTTCAGTAGCCATTTTCCCTGGGACTTTTGTGGAGACGATTTGTTTACTAGATTGCCTTATA
>VNWX01003620.1:0-10032 GCA_009869905.1 Ceratophysella communis | reverse complement strand
ATAACGTGTGATCTACTGCAGATCGGTACAATGTTGAATTGGCTAGGTAGAAATGGCGTCTTAACCCAACATTAACGAAAATGGCAATTTATGTTTAACCTTTAAGATATTAAAATTTGACCGACGTTAAACTTATGATTTATAAATCCGGAAATTTCTCCGCTTATGTAAGTCAACCACTGATCGCACCCTGAATCGGTCAATATATTTCTCCCGTAGCATATCTGGCTTTGCGGGTTCCTAGCTGCCGTTATCAGAATTCCACCGTATTCTTCTCCGATTTTTTTTTTATTTTATTTTTTAAAAAAAGATCCCGAATCAGAGATGTGAGATGTGAGCATAGAACGTAACAAGAGGCTTATTCATTTTATTACATTCGTTTTTCCTCTCCTTTTTTCTTTTCTCGGAGAGATAAATGTTATTCTTCCGCACTCTCAACGCTCTCTGTTTTCTCTAACAATATTATTAGATTCATCTCTCTCTCTCGGCCTTCGGTACTGTCTCCTAAAACGTAATGTAATGCAATTCCCTATGGCCTTTCTCCTGAATTGTTCAAAGAAGAACTGGAATCTAGTCTATAGCTCTAGGTATTTGGCTTTCGATTCGGCTATAAATTTCGTTCAGCATTCAAAGCTCAATGGAGAACCACTTTTCAATAGCTTAAGAAAATATGGTTTGAAGAATGTAGCGATTTTTTATTCGTTTTTGTATTGGGTATATTTGTAATGATTGGATTTGAGTTTAGTTTTGAATTTCGAAGCCAATCAAAATTTTTTAAATTTTGTAAAAGTGCGAACGTTCATAATATCCGAAGGTGTAGTTCGGTTTGCGCTATCGTAGGGCGTTCCATGATGGACCTGAAAATACGCTTCTGCTAGTGCTTTAGTTTTTGAAATCTAATTCCAAATCTCCGTGTTTTCCCACTTATGCTCAAAGTAATACATTGCTCTAATAATTCCTTGCCTACATGACACTTGGAATTACTTTCTACAAGAACACCCTAGATCGTTTTTGAAATCTAATTCCAAATCTCCGTGTTTTCCCACTTATACCCAAAGTAATACATTGCTCTAATAATTCCTTGCCTACATGACACTTGGAATTACTTTCTACAAGAACACCCACCCCAGAGGAGCCTTATGTTGTAAATTGTAATTTTCTTATTTAAAGCCTTGACTTCGCTACGTATATACCATATATACCTACTGCATGTACGTGCATTTGCGGAGGAGCAGTTGAATTATGAATCGAAGAGGCCTCGTAGTCCGGTATTTTCTTTAGCTCTTTAGATTATAGCTGCATCGAGCTCAGTCGATTGTGTGGGCTTGAGAAAATCGACCTAATTTGAAGCTGGAGGAGGAATTTGGACGGAGTAATTGTACGAACATAATTGATTAGCAGGCATGAAATTCTAAATTACCATGTCTTCTTCTGCTCGTAGTGTGGGCTTTTGAGGCTTCCACTCTCACAAATATTATGCATAAATCCGGTTCTTAGAAAAACCGACAGTAGAGTGGAAACCAGTCTATTTACATGATCTGCGTCGGTGTTAGTAAAATATGGTATAGCACCGAGCAGGCTTAGGTACATGTTTTATAGCATAACATGTAAATATTTCAATAAAAAACTAGGATTTTGAATTACGATGTCGGGAATAAATGCAGAAACGCGAAGATTATGCCGTTTGATTCAATTTTGCCATATTTACGGATTTGCCTACCTTCATTATATAAACTTATTAAAAATAGATGCAAGCCCATTTTAATTTATAAACTGGAAAATGAAACGGCGTTAAAGCGAGTTTATAAAATCTTTGAATCTCGAACTTTCTCCCTAAAAAATTTCGACGCGAAACTTAGGGTACATTTCTGCTGACTTCCTAAAATTAAATATGTAGGCTGCGCCGTCATAAACTTAAGCCCTTGAGGCATATACTTTCGGCCCACATAGCATGAAAATAGCCCAAACTCAAGCAAACTTGCATCATTAATTGGTTAATTCAGTGTAACCCACGTAATTCCAAGTGCAGCGATCCAGAACCAAGATCAGGCTAAAGCCAAATAAAACTTCTAATTCTAGCTTTCCGCGAATCCGAGCCTCAAGACGAAGGAGATGAGGCCTATTCTTGGAATTCGGAGAAGAGAGGAATCCCATTCCTAAATTACACGTAATCCAATTAATAGCTCCCTCAGCCCAGCCCACGAGATACTGGCACTGAAGACGAGTCCCTCTGAACATGTGCTTCTCTTCGACTGCATAATGCCCGTTAACAGAGTCATAAAACAAACAAATGAAGAAGACAGGACTTCTTTATGCACTATCTAATCGTAGTATATATTCCTTTCCGCCTTCTCCACAAGGCACGAGGACGGAGAAAATAAGAATAATATGTTTTGAGTTAACCTACGCCCACGCCAAGGCCTGCAGCATGGATTTTCATGCTAAAAAAGACCGACAAATCACTCCATACATGCTCTGATTAGGTAAACATTATAAATTGTATGAAGCCTGAGAGTCAAGTCAAACTCCTTGACTTCAGCCTTCTCATCATCAGTTTTGGGAGAAAATGGAATTTTCGGAGAAAAACAATCTCGTTTTCTCTCGGCTTCGCTTGTATGCATGATAATGTGGGTTTGGGAAATTTGGGGTTGAGCGATTTGGGATTGTTATTTTGGGTATGCGGTATTTTCATAATAATTTTTAAAATTACAAAAATATAAAAAAAAATTCAGAACGTTAACGACGATCAAGAGTCTTGAAATTTCGCTCAATAATTTTTAAGTCTTTCAAAAAAATTGCAGGTACAGTAGTGCTGGTATGCATGATAAGAGTCTGGTCTTAAAACTTTCCGGTCAAACTGCCCGACCCGAAATGCCCGAGCTACCCTCCTGAATATTTATCTTTCGAATCAAGTCTTCTCCGCCAACATATGGACCAGCATGTGAGGAGCCAAAGGCAGTGAGGCAGTAAATATGATTCATTTATGAGAACGGAGATTAGACAGAAGGCCAGGCTAGCCAAAAGCTATGCCAAACCAGGAGAAAGCATCTAGGATCAGATTCTGCTTGCAATCTGCATACTATCCTCATCTTTTATCTATGTAGATCATCTGAGCCTCGCAATGCACCCGGATGGCACTAGGAGTAATTAAAACAGTGTTAATGATTCGATTATACTCAAACGCCATGCAAAAAGCCTCAAAGAGCACATCGCGCACATCCTGTTCCCCGGAGATAATGGACCCTAGAATGAACTGGGTGAGCAAGTTCATTGGGCTTTTACTGCTACGAACGACCTCATCCCATCTCTCGAAAACGAGCAGCAGAAACATCCATTTCATTTTTACGGGATTCTGGATAACAACGTACTGTAGTACAACTCAATAATCGTAATAGTAAAGTGGTCTTGGTTCTATATGACTCGTAGAACGAAAAAGTGCTAACTACAGAATTGCTTTATATAAAGCCAAGCTAAACCTGTTATGGTGGTTAGTCATAGCTTGTAATTGCAAGCTTTTATGGATTTCTCGAGCTAGGTTATGAATGAAGATTTATTGCTTCCTGCACCTCGCAGATCAAACTTTATTTGAATTTAAAATTAATTAATAATTTACAAATATTTCGAATATAAAATGCACGGTGGTGAATTCACGAAATTCCACACAGCGAAACCAGTATCTCATCAGAGGAGCCACCTAACTGCATTTAATTATTAATAGATAAACGTTAGTATCAATTAAAAATTTGTCGTATCTGACGCTTAAATTTCGAATTAATGAATTTGTAGGAATTGCGCCACACCGGGCTTAAAAAATCCGAAACTTGTTATAGACCCATAAATCATAAAATCTAAATTCACAGTTGCATACCGTACAACTTTTTGCGGTTAAACTGGTTGTGCACAGAAAACCTTTCTAAACACAATTTTAAAAAATGTTACTAATTATGCCCCATGGGCTACTATATATGCATGGGCCATTATTGTTTCGAATACCCTCCGTGGAAGGTAGAATGGCTGTATTAATGGCCCATGGGCCATTAAACCCTCATGGGCTATTATTTGGACAATACGGTATATCCATTTTAGCTAAAATCAACACCACCTGCACAAATATTCGTTCAATTCCTATTTTTTCCGTAATTCCTCAGAACCCTCTCTCTCAGCACCACCCCATAAAATAATCCTACAAAATTGAGTCATTCCATCCGACAAGAAATAACAGAAAAAGCCGTCAACACATAGTAGTAATAACAGTATGCAAATAAAACACGAAGCCCCCGGACTTAAATTGGAAATGGGCCGGACGGCGAACTGAACGTCGGATTTTATACATGCTCGCTCTGCTCAGGTTTTGCATGCCTTCTCGAGTTGCAGAGGAATCGAATCGGAAAAGAAAAACCGAAAACTTCATTAAACCGAGAATGGCAGAAGGAAATGACGTGACTGTCACTTCCAAATACCTTTCCCCACTACGTGTACTGCTCAGTAAACAAACCACACACACAGACAGAAGGCCCACCTCGCCAAAAATCACTCAATACGAAAATAAGAAATAGCAGCTAGGTAATTCCTAGTAGAATATTAGACAAATGGTTTGTTTACTCTCGGGATTCTTGGAGGGTTTGGCAAGGGGTAGAATATTAAAGGTAGCTAGGGATTCTAGGCGTTTTCGTGGCTGGTATTTTAGCCGATAGTTTTAGTAAATCGTTAATTACCGGTTCTGGTTACCGGTACATCCGAGACGAGTTTGTTACAGCTATAAATTTCGTAGCTCTAGACATTTACATTTTAAACATTATTTTTACGTAGTTGGCGTTGAAGCTTGCAAAAGCTCAATTTTGTGATTAAGGGCGTTTTGAGTAATTTGCATTAAAAAAATCGAAATAAATTCGATATATGCTCATGGAGCACCCTAACCCTCCTGGCACTCAATTGACGAAGAGTTCACATATGGATACAGATAATGACTTCAACTGAGCTTCTATTAATGCTCCTGCCAAATCCAGACAAGTGTTCTGCTATAGGTACTTCTTAAAGCTCATCTCAGCACGGGGTGAGTCTATGGTAGAATGGAAGAATGTGCGAAATCCGTGAATGACGGGATTTAAGGAATTTCTCGTTCAAGGGATTTCCACGTAGAAAAGTAACAATAGACTGGCAAAATGTCAATAAGTACACATACCCATTGGACAAGTACAAATAGCATTGTCTTGCAAGTCCCGCTTCATCCGCCCAAAGGGGTTGTTGTTTATGGTTATGGTGGTGGTGGTGGGGGTGGTTGTAAGATTGAGACTACTACTGAGCACACTACTGGCACTAGTACGACTAATTCTAGACAAAAGCAGGCAGGACTCTACTTGTTCACGGAGACTCAGCAGTTCAGCCTGGAGTTGACCCTCGAGCTGGGTCAGCCGGGATTCTTGGACGAGGACACGGGCTGTGAGTAGAATGAGGAAGACGAATAGGAGCGTACTCAGGGCCCAGTGGAGCCGGGTCAAGGGGTAGCTTGGGTTGGGGGTTGGAGGGGGTGGGCTTGGGCCCTTGAGCCGATTCCGGTCATCCCAACAGTCACTCTCCATTTCGACGCCCACACCCATTTAGGGTCACTGTCAGGCTTTAAAGGGACACTATGCACAGTTTGCTGGGGTCAGGTTCCGTGGATAAGGGTCATTGTCATTGTCGGCGGCTTTAAGGGTTCCGGTTCTGTCGCTTTCTCAAACCTGTTACGTTGAAATATGCATCCGTAAGGGTTCGTCTCGTTATCTTGAAAAGTTATACGGATTAGTCAAATATTATATAAATTGCGTTAGCATTAAAAATTGTATTCTAAATTATAATTAGCGTAGTCGTCATAATACCGCTATATTCATTCAGTTATTTAATACGAACCGTCAATGATGCAAATATTTTATTGCCTGATTGGTTACTTCGTTGAGAATAACCTGAACACCCAACCTGATCTCGACGCACCTCAAAATTCACATGGTGTGTATTAAATTGTTCTGAACGGCGTTGAAATATTTCAATGCTTGTTCTGTTGACTTTCTCTCTCACATTTCTATATTTGGCACAAAAGTAGTGGAATCGTGTTTTTGGTTCGAAATTCGGCAGAAGCTCTTCTCTGGAGAAGGCCCAGACCTCAACTGGCCTGGCAAAAAAAATCTCTTTCTCCGCTCATCGTGTGTTTTCTTCCCCGAAGCGAATAGCATGGTTTTGGCTTTGCCTGGCTGGCTCAATTCAAGCACAGCTTGCACGCTAATAGCATGGCAGAAGTTGATGTTTTTGAAGTAGTACTCTGGTGTGGCTGAGGCATGCCTTCACAACTTCAACGAAGTACAGCGTTACAAGGCATAAGACGAAGACTGAACTCTTTTGGGGTCTCCGTTCCCATGGAGATCAAGTGTGTACGGCATTCCAACGTATAGGCGGCGACACGGGGAAACCTGGAAAAATCCGAATGAAAAAGGGCTCCTTAGGATTCAGAGATTCAAAGATCTCAACCCTTATAATACGAAGGGGTAGGTAGGCACAGAGCCTTAACAGATAGACCCTTGAGAGAGCATCCCCGGGAGTTTGTTTGCCGTAGTTCGCACGTGCTAGACGAAGCCTCCCTGTCACACAATGGAGTAATCAAGGAATAGTTTACGTAACTTTGTTAGGGCGGGTTTTTGGTTGTATTCAGTATTCGACAAGGGATGAGGGGTGCAAGGACAGATCCTATCTATTCGGCGGGTTCTAGGGCAGTTGGGCCTTGGCAGATAGCGGGGCGAATTTAAGCGATGACCGGGGATGAGTTTCATGTGCGATTTTGGGGCGGATCTAAGGCAGGCTAGGTTAGGCAAAATTTAAATTTTCTGAAACTGGGCATTTTCGAAATAGGAAAAACTTAACCCTGCCGCCAGGCCGAATTGTCTAACCCCCAAATCACTGTAAATCCATTGCTTGTTTGAGTAATAAAATATACTAGGTTTTTGGAGGCTTTACCTTTTCACCCGTCACTTTTATTTCCATTCCATCCTCGTAAATATCAGCGTGACAAAGACGAATTTGGGGTCTATTATTCGAAAATGTTTTTTTTTTCGTTAGAGAATAAAGCTTTAAGAAGATGAGAAGCTTGCCTATAGTATCTATGTGAGTATCGTATATCGCTAAACATGTGCAAACATTTTGTATGCTTCATTTGATAGGGAATTCCGAGAGATAGCAGAGACTATAGTACCTATGTAGTTGTATTCAAATTATAAATTCAGGGTTCGTCTTCTACGCTCAAAGCTTTTGTGTATTGTATTTATTGCTTTATTGCTCACAACTTTCTGCCTCGTCGTCGGTGGAAGGCTTCTCAGTTTCTTTTGTAACGAAAGGGGACAGTTGCACAATGTAGAAATCATATTTTTGCCAATGCCAGGTTTTTGCAGAATAGGTGGAATCTAAAAGGGCAAAGTATAAAACATTGTAAGCTCGATTGTAAAATTTTGCTATAGTGTCCTGTTTTATTGGGCGGATCGGATTACGTACATACATTTAAGGCGTAGTTTGACTTGGGAAATTCGCTATTTCTATTGCTATCGGCTTCCGAGTAAAATACGGGATATATTTATGTAAAAGCAGATTTAGGTTTTAGCTTAGCGGCCGTGCAATAATTTTCAAATTAAATAAACTAATATCTCTAATATTCCGTAATTCCAGGTATCCAGTAGTCCTGCATAAATCCGACGTAAGGTGTCTTAATCGAAATTAAAATCCCAATATTCTAGTCTAGATTATCGGCACCGGATGTCATCTCTAAAATATTCGTTTTAATTATGAAATTAACTGTTTGTGTATCGGCCCTGGCTTCGTCTGTTTTGAGAACTCCTTAGAACAGTCACCGAATCTCATTCCTGCGCTACGCACAGCCCTAATTGTATCGTGTACAACAAAACCTGATACAGATAACCCAATTTGTCATTTCGTAATATGATTTAAAGTTTACGCTTCTAGCTTGTATTCACATCATATCATTTCATTTTCCAAGTTATCAAAAGTCGAAACATAAATCCTGACTCTTAGAATACCCTATCAGTGTGCTCCGTGGTCGTTGTTCACCGCGGCCTAGGTCCCTTGAGAAGCGTCATAGGAAACCTCTTTCGCGGCTTGTTCCTGGAGAACAAAATACCCGGAAGCATGCTGAGTCTTAATTTCCGGGCTCCCCCTCTCTCTCCCTCTGTTACTCTACGGAGTAGTTTCCTAATATAATTTTAATTTCAGCTAAAATCACTTCAGTGCTGCTGAGTCTTAATTTCCGGGCTCCCCTTCTCTCTCCCTCTGTTACTCTACGGAGTAGTTTCCTAATATAATTTTAATTTCAGCTAAAATCACTTCAGTGCAAATTGGAAGATGAAGTTCTATGCTGTGGGCATTTTCGTTAGCACCTTAGCGCCTCAGATGAGGTCGCTACAAAACTTTGGGTCGTTCAGGACAATTCTGCTTTAAATAGTTTATAGATCGCATAGGACACATACATGTGTGAATTTGAAATAATTCGTTAGACTTAGGGTACAGGTACGAAGATATTTTTTGATACTCAGCTTAATTATGCAAATATGGGTGAGGTTCGAGGTCAGCGAAAAGTTTAATTTTCCTAGGCAATTATTAACCTCAACCGTACACTGCAGATTTATGCCTCTAGGAATCCGTCAACCCAACCCAATTTGCCAAGAGTTAACCCCGAAAACCATCCCTCCGCTACGAATTGTCCGCAAACTTGTTTTAATTATACCTCCAAGCCAAAGCTTCCCCAAAATAAGCATATTTCTCAACAACCCCACACACGTGGTGACTAGTGAACCTCGATGCCTTGAATATTTTGCATATTCCCATAATGGTTTCCTAAGCAAACCTGCTAATGATCTCACCCGCTAACGGGAGAAAACCCCATTGTCTTTATATGCATTAATCTTTGACAGTTACAGTCTTCCCCTCCTGTCAAAGTTCCGACCAGAGGCTCAATGAAAATGAATCAAACCAAGAAGACTACGAGTCTCTGTGGTCCTGTGAATGAAAGCTTCAAGTTAATACTTAAGTGCCTCGTCACTGCCTAGGCTTGGGAGCTTATGAGAGTGAAGGGAGTTGAGTGACGGAAATGGGAAGGGAAGGCACTTTTAATGCTGAAATTATTAGTGACTAGACTTTGGCTTGATCTCTCCCAGCTGCAGAGGATCATCAGGCTATAAGCTAAGGGCTATGACTACGCGTTACATTTTATAAGGGATGCATACTTAGAAGCCCGAGTGTCTCTCTCACTGATGTGATCTCTACGAGCATCTTTGGATGGATGTTGGAGGAAGACGAATTGAAATGGAATGCATAATAGTAATCTCCGTCGGATGGTTGAATCTGTTTTTTCTTCTTCAGCTTCGTTGACTTCTATGCCTATTCCGCCTTTGGCATCACGTCGTTCTACAGTCAAATACAAATGCCACCGTACGCTACAGCCAGAGTCCAAAATCTTGACGCTTCGCTCTCAAGACTGAGAAGTGCGTCTATTCTTCCTATTCTCAATTTTCATTTTTCCACTTGCTTTACATCCGTTCTGGTAGATTTGCGGACTTTTCAGATTGGTCAGATTAAATGTCAATTTTTAATTAGGGCTAATATTTTAGGTTTATATTTGAAATTGAAGAATTTTACAGGGAGATAAGGGGAGCATAATATGAATCACTGGCAATCGAGAATTGAATTTAACCTAAGATGTTACTTTGGATTCGCCTGGTTAAACCCTGATTGTATTTTGTAAAAATGCTTGGCTATTGCCATGAAAATGGACCTGTGTCTATACTCATATATGTATAATAACTTTATTTCAAATACATTTACTATTCGGCATTTAACTTCGCGGAATTACAAGCCAAATTCAGATATATCTTTTTAAAAATCCTAGCAGCCTTTGCCTTATCCAAGCGTTATACGATTAATTTAAAAGCTAGAATACAGATCTTCGTTGATTCGTCTAGAAGATCAGTAAATATTTTGTTAGGATACACTGAACTGACG
>VNWX01003619.1:0-10033 GCA_009869905.1 Ceratophysella communis | reverse complement strand
AAAATCTTTGAAGCACAAATTTTTTAAATTTTCTTAACAATGCTACCGTAGCAATATGTATTGTATGTAAACCCGTTGGAAGTACTCAAACACTAAACTCTAAATGTAAAGTTGCTTCTGATTTCAATTTAGGCTAAGATATAAATGTGTTAGAATGCAATACTCAAGTAAATCCAACACTCCTGTAAATGCAGTACCCTAGTAAATGCAATGATCTGGTATAAATGCAATACTCAATTAATGTAATACTCCTGTAAGCAACCCCAATCTGTATAAAACGTAGTTCAAGATGAAGCATGTCATATAAGATATAATTGGAACACGAAAACCCAAAAAAATTTAGTAACAAAAATTCACAAAAGCGCAATATCTGTATGCAAAGCCAATAATACAGATGCAATATTTGTGCGCGATTAAAAATCTTTGAAGCACATTTGCTTAACAATGCTACCGTTGCAATATGTATTATATACAAACCCCTTTGAAATATTTAAGCACTAAACTCTACATGTAAAGCCGCTTCTAGTTCTAATTAAGGCCAAGATGTAAATGTGGTAGAATACAATACTCTTGTAAATGCAATACTCTAGTAAATCCAATACTCTTGTAAATGCAATACTCTAGTATTTAAATGCCATAATCTGGTATAAATGCAATAATCCTGTAAATGCGATACTCCAGTAAATGCAATGCTCTAGTACATGCAATGCTCTAGTAAATTGTCTCGACAATGATACCGTGGCAATATGTATTGCATGTAAACAAGTTGGATGTACTCAAGCACTAAACTCTACATGTAAAGCCGCTTCTAATTAAAATTTAGCCTAAGATTTAAATGTGTTAGAATACAATAGTAAATTCAATACTCTTGTAAATGCAATACCCTAGGAAAACCAATACTCGTGTGAAAGCAATTATCTAAGTAAATGCAATATTCTAGTAAAGTTTATAAGGTTTCACAAGGAAGCATAATAAAAAGGGTAATATGTACTCAAACACTAAACTCTACATGTAAAGCCGCATCTAATTTCATTTTAGGCTAAGATGTAAATGTGTTACAATACAATACTCCATTTCAATGCAATACTCTTGGTAAATGCAATAATCTAGTATAAATGGAATACTCTAGTAAATGCGGTACTCTTGTATATGCAATGCTCGAGTAAATGCTGATAACCTTCTGGTCCCAAGGTGCCGTAAGGCAGGTTTTTAAAGCCTAATCTTGGCCGCAAAATGTTTCAATAAAGTTTATGGTTCAATTCGGTATCAAATTATATTTCTGGACACTAGAACTTTCTTCTCCCGTTCTAAAATTTCAAAAAATTTCTCTCGACTATTTATAACAAAATTCAATCATGTAATGATTACTCCTTAATTCAAGAACTTTTGGGATTGCATAAACTAATTAAATAAATAGGTCACGAAATTCCAGAAATATTTTACTTGACCACTTTCGGACAATTGAGCGGAGTTGTTTACAGCTAAAGTAAACACAAAATACATAATTTAACGAAATACTTTTCTAAATAACCTGAAAATTAAATTGATTGCGAAGGGACGATGAAAATATTTTGATAGTGAGCAGTCAGCATAACAGCAAGATCATCTCGAATCTGAAAATTGAATTTCCAGAAATTAAATTGCTTGCTATTGTTTTTTGTTTTTTCAAATTCTAATGAACGCAGGCCTACCTTAAAATCTCCTCGCAGATAGAGAGTCAGTTTGGGTGAGAGGCGTAGAAACGCCAGATAGACACCGATTTCGTCGATATTGACACTAGGATTACCCCCTTGCGAATCAAAGATGAGCTCCAGTCTCTTCAAATCTGTCAAGTATTTTTAATGCAAATATTTGGAATATTATTAAAAATAGATATGAATAGTATGTATGTATACTAATGTGCATAATATGAAAATACATATACATGAATTGAAAACAAATTAGGCTAAGAAATTAAATTCTGGAAAATTTAACTTACGCTGAAGATCACAAAGCGAAGATTCTGGTGGATCGATAAACGGCAAAATTGATCCTAATCCAATACGGTCTTCTAATGCCTCAATATCCGATGGCACTCCACTGATGACCTTATTAAAATCCGCTTGCTCAGAATTTCTCAGAATAATCAAATCCATGTACTCCATATTGGGAAAACTTGAAACAATCATGTTCATTTCAGCTGTACCGAGCTGAACTCGTAAATTATGTAATATTTTAAGGTTTGGAAATCGTGTAGCAATCTTCGGTAAGATTGCAAAGTATTCTTGTGTATAATTATCTAGAATCAGTTTATGCATCATTGTGAAAGCAGAATCGGCAAGAACACCCATCTCAATGTACTTTGGGTAAATACGAAGAGTCTTTAGATTTGGGACTTGTTCTGGTTGAACTGGATAGATGCAAAGCATCAAGTGATCTTCCATTAAATATTTACTCTGGAAATTGAATTCTGCTCCAGTTAACTTCTCTAATAGGGGTAGCCGGAGCTTAGGACCCTTCTCATCCCCAATTTCATAGCAAATTCCATTCCAAAGGATAATATATTCTAAATATTTTGACTGAGATTTGAGAACGTCATGTTGTGCTTGCACTAGTCGCTGTGTTTCAACACTTGGGTCAGAATCCACGTAAAGTTCTATCACCCGCAGCTTTTGAGTACTTGCGACCGCTCTCCAAATTTCAGTGTTTGCTCTCACTTCACCGAGGAAACCCCCTACATGCCTAAACTTAACCCTCCGCATGGCTTCAACAAGTGCATCTCCTTCTCCTTCCGTCTGAAGTATACTGACTCTTGCAAAATGTAGAACTTCAACATTAGGCGCCATTGCAAAAAGTCCATCCAAATATTCTTGGCTCATTACTGCCGATGTTCGGATAACTAATTCGTGAAGCTGATGCAGTTTAACATTCAATAATTCATTGGAGTCAAAAATGAATTTATTGCTCAACAGTCGGGGAATATAGTCAAGGGATAGCCACAGTCCTTTGAGATTAGGAACGTGTCTGAGGATGTACTGGGCTTTTTCGAGCACTTTTATAGCCACTGCTTCATTGTAATCCGTGATCCTCAATCTCGATTCCAGGATAAACAAGAAGTCGATTTTAGAGCCGTGTTGAGTGAAGAACTTGCCGCCACGTTTCTGCTCGAAATTGATGCGGTCGTCAATTGCAAATTTGAGCTTGGCAAATGGAAACACTTTGCATCTCCGGAAATCGATGCAAAACCAAGGAAAATCTGCTGTTTCAATTTGTATCCAGTCATGATACTGACGAATCCAGAAAACCGCTTTCCTATTCCACGACTCGTTAACAAAGCGGCAAACTAACAACATTTTGACTGATAAGAAACTTAAAATAGTTTCCAAAATCTGAAAGCAAAAGAAAATTACTGTTTGGTCGTTTTCATTGTAATTTGAAAGCAAAAAATTTAGAAGGTTGTCTCACCAATTCAATGTCTAAAGGGTTAATCCTATTTACAACTTCCACATGCGTGGCTGCCTGAGTATTATTGCTAGTTTTTTTTTAATTAGCGTTCGGCCGTTTGAACTCGAATCCCCAAATTCTACACTCGGTATACTTGATATCAAAGCAGCCAACGGATCACGGACACTTAAGCGTTCCTAAATAGAATTACCAAATTTTAAAATTCCGCTAACATTTGACTGCCTTGTAGATGCTGGATCGAATGCTAAATGCGATTAGGTAACTAGTTATTTGTGAATGACTCAAGCTAATTCCATGTTAAAAGGCTCCTTGTCACCCGGAATTCAGAAAGCTAAACTTACACTAGTGGTGGCATTTTGCAATTTTAGCTTCAATTGATCTAAATCGGCTTCATAATTCCAAGCATCTGAATCTGGATCGGACTCTTCTCCGTTAGCATTCGAATCTGTTCAATGAAGTTTGACTTCGTAATTCCCATTGAAAATTTTACTGCTATTCTTTGGCTACGCAAACACAATTAATTAACTTACCTGGTGTCATCCCAAAATCCTCAGTATTTTTTTGTTATAATAAAAAACGGCCAAGAAATTCAGTTTTAGAAATATAAAACTCCTGTCGAACTGACAGTGAGACCACAGAACAGGAAGATCTAAAATTAATAAATTCCAGACGTATTTGGTGTGAATGGATGCCTAAGGGCAGGGCCAAGGTTTCCAATTGGTATACTATGCGTGGGCACCTGCACAGATATCGATAACCCTTAAATTCTACCTTCAGAGACTGGAAATTATGATGTGTATTGCCTATTGTGTTGAAGTTCTTTAAATTCCAGCCGTATTTCGTGTGAATGGGTGCCTAAGGGCAGGTCCAAGGTTTCCTATTGGTATACTATGCGTAGGCACCTGCACAGATATCGATAACCCTTAAATTCTATCTTCAGAGACTGGAAATTATTATGTGTATTGCCTATTGTGTTCAAGTTCTGCTCCTACATAACCCTCAAAACTTTATTTAAAAAAAAAGTACACAGAAATTCATATGCATACATACACACCTTTAACTTTTTTGAATCTATTGTTGGCTTTACTGACGGCTGTCACGGTCAAGGCACAATACCCGAGTATAAAGTTTTCGGAAACCGATCATGAATCATGAATCATGACCATGACCACCGTTTGATCAATTTTAAAGCAGGGTTGTGGATCGGAATCGAAATCAGAAGTTTAATCGTATTGGATGGAGAAATAAAAATCTGGGATCGAAATTGGAATTGGAATCCCAATTTTTGAGTTTGATATAGAATCGGAATCTGATCTGATCCGAATCCAAATTTGGCCATTTGCTTGGAACTACAATGCAAAGTTTTTGATTCCGATTCCAATCGGATCCTTTTCAAATTTTACAAGTAGTGTAGCATGATTTTTTTTGTCTTTTCGAATGTTCTCAAGCAAAGGATACATAATAAACGGTTTCCTTTTTCTGCTTTGGTTTTGCCAAATTTGCATTGAAACATCGATACAAAAGTATTTTTACATTACTACGAAGAGCGGATCTACATGTGGGCTAATGAGGCTCAATGACAAATGACAATTTCAACATTTAATGAATCGGGAAGATTGCGATCTAAAATAATTTTAACATGTTGTTTGAATACAGGTGCTGCTTTTGATTACAGCTGTACTTACTGCCTGCCACTTTGTGAATACAGTCACATTCTATAGTTGCGCTATTGTGTTTTTAAGCGTGATCAGATCACTCTTGTCAGCCTATGCATTTGGTACTTTGCTTCTGCTCGTGGATTGTTGCAGTTTTAGTGCCGAAACACGGAAACGTTTAAGTCGATCATTTAATAATTTTTAAAAACATATGTTGTGCTGTATAACCTCAACTTCCTAAAATTTATTACCGCTTGATTTTTTTTATCAGGATGGCTGCTTCCATTTGTCCGTTAGTATTGTCATTGCTGTCGCACTATGCATTTATTTGTTCCTATCGAAAGTTTCAGGAGTAGCAAGTAGCACGCGCCAGCTACGGTGCGGAGAAAGAGCGCCGCAGAGCGCAAAACTATAAAAGAAGCGGAAGAGCCAATCTATTGGAAGCTTTTAGGATCGGTAATGTTAAACTTATTACGTCATTTTCAATTAGCATGCGGATTTTTCCATTGATTGAGTTTAGGCCTGTCTTTGACTCACACCACACACTGCATTCTGGCTTTTAATTACAGGCGTCATTACTCATTACTAATTGTTCTAAGCGATTGCCGAGTTCCAAAACGCATAGTTACTACGATTACCTAATTATTATTCCAAGGTTATTTTATTCCACGCACACTATGTATTGCTTAAAAGACGACCGAAAATTCCAGTTAATGGTGATGCTAAGTAGGTAATTAGTTGGACTGTGAAAAACTTTAAATTATGATTTGTTGTTTAGTCATTTTCTAGTTTGTAGCAGCACATACGCATCTCGGTTTTCAGTTGAAATTAGGTCATCATGGCTTCAACCAGTGCTGTGTATTTGCTCTGTCTCGCGGCAATAGTTTTCTGTATTTTTCGTATGTCCATATATAAAAAATATATTTACTGACCCTTAATTTTTTTGTGATTTGATTTATTTAAATTAAGAAATATTTTCAGATTCAGCGACAGCTGTGACACTGCATATTGATAAATGTGACAACTTCTGCGGTGGTTCAAAATGTTAAGTGTAAAAATTAATGGATTTGAGAGCACCTGGTGACTTATACAATTATTATACTAAATACGCATTTTTTGAAAAAAAATTATAGTGAACCCATTTGGCAAATCTGGAACATGCAAAAGCTGCTGTTTGGATAGAGGATTTTATAGCGGTGGAGATTGCGGAGACTTTCTGTACAGACATTGCAGATGTATTCAAAATCCGCCCGCTGGAATTGGAATGCCAGGCTTTGGGGTACCGTACAACCCTCATCTGCAAGGATGAATTAAATACATGCAGAGCTTCATGTAATTAAAAATTTTTGTTTAAAAGGTATACAAATAAATACTGGATAACCATTTTTAGTCATGTTCAAAACCGTTGAAAGCTGAAATGCGCTTCACAATGGAAGATTTTTGTATCGAATTAAAAATTCTCATAAGAGCCTTCAATGCATGAAGCACAAATTCACAGCCAATCAGTTTTCATACTATTTGTTCGACAGTTTAAAGTGTCTCAATTCAGGGCTAGCGAAAAATTATAAAATGTATTTTGTTGAAAACAAGCTTTGGATAGGTATGCATTTCTACGATATATTTCTTCCTGATATGGATTTGAAGCGTCCTTTTCACATCTTTCAGAGTGCTTAGAATCATACGCACGAAATATATTTTCGGATTAATTTCCAGTTATTCTGTACTTTCAACTTTCGAATTGGCTTCGCTTATTATTATTACACTTTAAAGTTTTATACCTGTGAGTCTGAAATGCTGAAAAAGAAAGGTCTTAAGTAGACAACCACATTGAATGAGCTGAGCCCTGAGCATCATTTTTGAGCTGAAAACCTAAACGAACTGAACTGTAGCACGAAAACCTTTGAATTCAATTGGTATTTAAATTAAAAAGTACTATTCTTGCACCATGACGTCTACGCCCGTCAAATCGCTGATTAACTAATTTCGGCGTTACTTTAAGCTAAGGCCAAGATCGGCATCTCCGGCGATCTGATTTCCTGAACGAAGATCCAATTTACGACGATACATCAGAGTACGCAGAATACAACGAAACTGGAATTGAAGTATTTCAAAATTCTATGGTAAGCTAAATGCCAATGAGCATCCGGAATTTCAACCTTGATTTAGCTTATATTACCAATTATAGGTTATTTTATAGTTTAGACGGCGAGTTCACGGAGGTAGTTTTGTGTTTTTTAAACACTGTTTTATTATAAGGTTTTTGAGTGATTTTTTTTTTCGGGTCAAATTTGCATGAATTACAAATTACATTTACAAGTACAATTCCGGACGCGTACCCCACGGGACGTAGATTAGGTTGGTTTAACCTAATTTCTACAGACCAGCTGGTCTGCAACCCGTCCACTACGGTAAGAATGCCTACCGTATTGGCCATATTTATTAATAGCCCATGCTGAAATACATAAAATCCCATGTACGGGTTTAAACATTGCGCACTTAGGGAAAAACAAGTTAAAGTTTTGGTTTTGAAAAATTAGAAGCCCAGGGAGTTTTTTGGGCCAATACGGTACAAACTTAAATGAAGTTAGCTGTTCTTTTCAGCATAAAAATGTGATCACGGTTTTAATTAACGATGCAGGACTAGCTAATTCAATTTGAATAATTTGCAGATTGTCGAACGCATTTGTTCCTTTGCAAGCTCTGAAGCGGATCTCCTCAAGCTTCGCCTTGTCAGTCTCCTCTTTCAAAATGAAGCCACCAAACAATTTCGAATGGGCCAGAAACAGATTATTCTCAATTCACATGCGCTCATGGAATGCCTGATTGAATGGGCTGAAAGACGTGAGGATCTTGACCTCATACCCTATACATTCTCATCCTTCAAGATACATTTGGCTGTTTTCACACTGGAAGATTTAGAGAAGTTCGGTGCCGCAGTCGGAAAACACGTGCTCTGCTATTCGGCTCAGGTAGACTTTAAAAGCCGAAATGTTACAGAATACGGTGACAAAATGGCGGTGCTCCTGTCGTATTCTCCGCAGTTGACAGAGCTGCAGCTTGACAGCCCACGTGAATTCTATGTTTCCGAAGGCAACTTCGGTCGGATCCCAACTTGCTTTCCTCGTCTCAAAATTATTGGAATGACAACTGGGCATATCGGAATCGGAGACAAAGTTGACATTCCAAACCCACTGTTTGACCTTGTTGTCAACCGATCACCTCAACTTAAGGAACTCAAGATTCCAACACGTCTTCTGAAGTTGTGTTTAAGAGTTCTCGGGTCGTTGGGTCAGAACCGTCAGAAAGCCTTTCCACTGATCTATTTGAATGACCAGATTATCCTTGAACCCGATTCACTCACATTTCTTCAACAACTCCAGAAGCTTTATTCAAAATTTACGGAAGTCTCCATCTCTCTTCCGCACTGGGCAATTCCTCAGCGTGCATTTTACTATGAAATATTGGACGCAGCTTCAAAATGGCTGGAGACGCAGACGCACAGTCTTACGGATTTAGAAATTGTAATACGATCTCAATTTTACCCGGCTGAATTTATACTCCCTACACTTAAGGCTCTGAAGAACGATAAGAAATCTCACGATAAGATTTCAGACCACAAACATTCCAACTGAGTCCCGAACTAAAGTGCTGTTTAGTTACGATTCGTTTCCATCTTTGAAAAATCTTAGTTTGGAAAACTATCTTGAAGGTTTTGGAATGATTGCAATCAGCCCAATTCCTTCCGTACAGGAGCTCTTCATTGAATTCCATCGTCCGCCACAAACGGAACCTGTGTGGCACATGGCCTTCCCGAACTTGACTTCGCTTCATATTAAAATCCGATCTCTCTGGGAGGACCGCTTTCGTACCATACTTATCTACATTCTTACCCATTGCACGCGGCTTGTTCATCTTGATTTTGAAATGACTGGTCCTACCAACAATTTTCCAATGACCACTTGGAATGTTCTCACTGCTAATGCGCCTCGTCATTTCCGAAATTCTGCATTTTTGGATAGTACACGGATCCCTAAAGTCGCAATGGAGAATCCAGTGAACGGGATTTATCAAATTCCGTCACTCGGAAATTTGAGAGGTAATTTACATTTAATTTTCATTTATTAATTAATTAGTCATCAGCAGACAAACATCAATTTTAAATTTGTTAAAAAATTTTTAATTATGGTGTAAATTTTGACTGTCGTTATTCAGAGCTCAAGACTCTTCGACTCTTCCCAAGGCTTAAATCGAATCTGGACGCCATTTTATATATGAGTTCCGCTGGTCTTCTTGGGCCTTTGCAAAAATTAACTTTGTCTTCACTTCCAACGGAAACACAACTGAATTTGAAGGTAATATTCGATCTCTGGCACATTTCGGACATTCTATGACTAACATATATTTCTATTAAAAATTTAATCTTTCTTTATTCTTTTCAGGACCCTGAAATGAAGCCTTACAAGGAAGCATTAGCCCGGATTCACAAGGAAGTGATTTTCGGCTGAAAACGAAACGCATGCTGTCCTACAATAATTGTTCAATGTTCCATCCTCATTTCAGGTTTCATTATTTTTCCACAAATTTTTAAGAGCAATGTAAATTTTGTGTACTTATTTAATTATGATTTATCCGATTTTGCTTATGCTACGAATGCTATTTATAGTACTCTTATGAGAATTTATATAGTATTACTGCCGTATTTGTGTAATTGTAAATGCGTGTTGCGTGTATGTTTAGTGCATGGAAATATCGAATAAAATAAAATTTAATTCTTTGTGAAGAAATCCCAAGCATAGAGATTCCAAATTCCAATTTAGTGTGGCATGTTGAAAACTGTCAGGCAGTCTAGGTTAGCGATTCTGTACTGTATTACGCACATAGCATACTGAAGGTCCTGGGTTAGAAATTGATTTGTTTGGAATCAATACCCTGAG
>VNWX01003618.1:0-10035 GCA_009869905.1 Ceratophysella communis | reverse complement strand
AAGTATTGGGTATATTTGTGTTCTTATTTAAAATCTCATTCATTCTAATTATAAGGTTGCAGGGTCGTAGAATAGTTATCATGTCCATTTGATGAAAATTTGACAGCAATATTTGTGATCAATTCCCAGGAGGGGTAAGCCAGGCAATGTTGCAAATTGCAAAGTTGTAGTTATTTTGTAATCTATATAGTTATGTAGTACTTATGGTTTAGTATTGGTTTATGAATGCTAGTATTTTAGTTACAGTGCAATAATATTAACGACCTGCTACGCGTAATTATAGCCGGTTATTTACACACCTTGCATGCACCGCACATAGTCAAATAGTCAGCCAAAAAGATGTATATTTAGCATTAGATTATAGTATGTAGTAGGGTTAGGTTTTAGGTTAGGTTATTTATTTATTTCTGTTAAGTTAAATATACTTAATGATATTCCTCTGAATACCCAATGATTTGCCAGTTTGGTCTCTTCTTCGTTCTTAAATTTGGAATTGGAAGCGCGTTAAATTTTTAAGAAATGCATGTACGTATATAAAGCGTCTCGTTTGCACTTTGTAATTCATTGTATGTAATAATATTTCTCGTCATCAAATAAAACCTATTTGGCAAAATTATTATTAATTGGACACGGCGAAGCAGAGTTGCGATTTTCTAACTGTAACCTGTAACTGCAGCACTAGTAGTGGTATTTTAAATTGGTTGTGATAAGTCGACAGCATGAAGCTTGAATGGTTCGAGTTTACATTACGTTCGACAGTATTGTATTGTAACTGTGAATCGACGAATCACATAATTTTTGTTGGCATGAGCTTGGTGGAAGCTGCCAATCCCTTTCGTGTGGTAAATTTAAATTTTGTGGTGTTCTGTCAAGAGGTATCGTATCGGTAATCGGTGTGCATGTAGCAGCAGGTAAGCAAGTCACCGTCAACGTGTGATTTCGCACAATTTGAAGATTTGCAAGGTTTGCATTACATTGCAACTTTTGGTTTTGTGACGCAACAGTTGTTGGAAACACCTAGGTCAGGATGACACCGAGCGTCTAGTCACTAGTCAAGTTTTGGACTCACTCCTCCTCCTCCTCCTCCTCCTGAGTTGAGTGTTGAGTGTGAGTGAACCAGGACCCAGGACAATCAAGTATCGACTAATTTCAATCAACTCAACCAGAATTTCATTTATATAAACTACCAAATACATGTGACATATGTCTACTTCAACCAAGCAAAGGAATATATCAAAATCTAGGTATTAATTTATTCTTATCGCATATAGTAATATAGTCTCAATAATATTTATTTTGTGAACTTCTAAATACTCAATTTATATTTATGATTTATATGCAGTTGAAATCCGAAATCGGCCCCTTTGACATTTGACCTTACTGCGAATTTAATGAGCTCAGCTTCATCTCTTATACTGCGAATGTTGTGTACTGCCAGAGACCCTGCCTAATAAAAACTACAATTTATAAGAAACAAGAATTACTAATTAGTAAGATTCCAATTATTTGTTATTCCATGTCAAAATTTTTAGATCTAATGTCTTTCTAACTAAATATTTACTTAAATACGTTATTTGATTTATATTTGCAGGATCAGGAACAAGCTGTTGACCTAACTTCTCCATCTTCAACCTTCGTCGAAGAGTACAAAATGGCGGCACAAGCGCCAGGAACAAATCCAGCTCCAGCTGCGACCGGATTTCCGGTCAATTTGTACGTCTATGACCTTAGCCGAGGGATGGCTCGTAACATGAGCTTGGCACTTCTGGGTAAGCACAAGCACAGGGAAGATACTTACCTATATTGCTTAATGATTAATGTAAAGCTCCTTCCTACCGGTTATCTGATTGTAGTTCATAATTCATGTAATTAACGTATTTTAATGTAGAAAAATTGCGTAGAGCTTTGTCAAAAATATCGATAAATCGTAAGCTGGTATGTAATAATGCAAGTTATTTGCATTAGGGAAACCCCGTATTATACATACTATTATACATACTATTATGTATGTATAATATAGATAGACCCAAACTATACTAGACGATGCTGGAATTTCCCACGGCATAATAAATCAAAGTGAATTACCTATCTTTAATCGTAATTTGAATTTGTGTCCCTTGATTTAAATACGAAAGTTGTAGGTCGAAATTGTGCTGCAATTTTATTTTTATGCTGATTGCTGATGGTACGTACATATACGTATTTATGAACTCTCATCAAATTACTGAATTTCCTGTAGCTCACCGGAAATTCTAAAACTCTATCCAACAAGCCGTTGGGAAAAAAAGTTAAGGAGTTGCCGTTTCTTGATCTCTTTGTAATTTTTTGCTTCCAGGACGTCGTGCGTCCTGTATTTAATTTCATATCTTTCCCTTCCTTAGCGAATTATTTGAAATAGTTTTAGAAGAAATCTCTGAGATTATATGCTGTGTTGAATTTTGAGTGCTGTTCTGAATGATTAGAGAGTGAATTTGTGTGTCCCTAGTAAACAATTCGATTCTCGATGTGTTTTAAAATTTGTATGACATTGTACGAATCTAGTGATTTGTATTTTTCACAGGCCAACAAATCGACGGAATTTGGCATACTGCAATTGTAGTTTATGGCCGGGAATACTTTTATGGAGTCGAAGGAATTCTACAATGTCCACCTGTAAGTTTCTCTTGTTTAGCTCGCAATTCACTCACGTATGTATCTACGTCAGAAGTCGCACTTTATTGCCTTTTCCAAGTGTTTACTTTTCGAAAATGCACACGGATACTCAGACAGAAACTCTAGTGAAGTATGAACAGAGTGCGATATGCGATATCGTTATTTCAAGCTATTAGGAAGTACAGTAGTATAAAAAAAACGGAATTTCCATTTGGTTTTATGACTTCTGACTGGATATGCACTGGGGTTACCATTGGGTTACCATCATATAAAGTACTAATTTAACTCCTAATTCTAACAAACGGAGCCTCTGTATAGTACGACGCTCAAAATCCATAATTCTATTATTTGTATATATCATACATCATACTTATTTGCTATGCTTGGTAGGAGTAGCTTTCTTACTTCCGGCTTTCATTAATCTTTGTATAGGACATACTTGCTTCAGATTAGCCCGATCCGATATCCCTATTGGCTGCTTTTACAGTTAACAGTTTGCACATGACACGACACCGGCGTAACATCTCAGAGCTCTATGCCAAAAGAAGGTCGATAGTCAACAAAGTATAGTCGACACCGATCTCCGGAATCAGAAATAGAAATACCTAGTTTTCTTTCTAATAATAGACGCGTGCTTTACACTGGATGATCTTAGGAGATGTGGATGCGATGAGAAGGAGCAACATGGGTGGATGAAATACTTTTTGTGCAACCAGGCTAAATAGATTCACTTGTTCTAAGCTTCTACACCAAACGTAGTTTCTTGCACTTTTACCCTTGGTGAATGGCTTGTGAGTGAGCGGAAACACCGGAAAGCTTCCACATCCACACATTCGTAATTCGTTTCGTAACAGCTAAGTTAGGCATACCAATACCACCTACGTTTTTCACGAATCATCCATTTTGGTTTGCATATTTATCAGAAATCTGTATCAGTTGTCGAAGAGAACAGGGGCACGGCTTACCTACAATTTTTTATTATTTACTTTAATCTACTTCTTCCGGTTTCGAAGTGGTTTTTAGGCTTCGCGATACAGGCCAATTCTAATAATTACTTCGCGTGCTGTGAAGGCTTCGTTTAATTGGCTTTATATTGATCTGACCTTGGTTTTGATTTGCTGTTATTAGGGTGGAACAGTATTAGGTCAGCCTGGCCAAATAATTAATTTGGGGAACACGGAAATTACACAGGACATTTTCCTTCAGCACTTATCCGAACTTGGACAAGCCGGTTACGCTGGTGCACTTTACGACCTATTCACTCACAACTGCAATACATTTAGCAACGAAATTGCGCATTTTCTTACTGGACGTAACATTCCGGCTCACATACTTAATCTACCACAGGCTGTTCTTAACACGTAAGCTTTGGCCATTTCTTGAAACATGTTTCTCAATATTTTATCAGAAATAATTAACCGATTTCAAGCAATTTTGACTATCTTGAATTATCCCAGCCCGTTGGGTCAAATCCTTCAACAGTTTTCCCGGACACCATTGATTGGAGCTGGAAATCGTCCGAATCAGGGTCAAAACCGAGGTCGTGGAGGCTGTGATCCTTCGGAGTTGGAAATTGAAATTCGAGAGAGCATTTTAAACGCGACTGGGCTGAATAGCATTATGTCGGACCACGAAGGTTCACCTGACTCTCCGCCGGTTGCCGCTGCGCGGCCTATGCGAGATCAATTGGCAGATTTGGAAGCCGAAGAGCGACGAGAACGTGAGGAGAAAAACCGTAATCGAGAACCTCCGATTGTGTTTCGGTAAGATAAGATTGATCAAGGTTGAAGCAACTCATATAAACTTTTAAGATATTCTCATTCGATTTTTCTTAATTTTATAGCGACTTTGGAAATTCCGTGGACGAGTTGCTGGATGAACTGGAAAAATCATTGGCCAATGTCGAGCTCAATGAAGATGAAATGAGATGTATGCGGGAACTACGGGAATATGCTCTTGGGGATGAAGGCTCTTGGGTTCTTTCGGATGAGTTTTTAAATCTTATCGGTAACTCATTTTCTCATAATATTGAAATCAAGAATTAAAATAAAAACTCACTTTAATCGAGCATATTTGATTTCAGGCCGAATTTTGCTGAGCCATGAGCCGGGTATTGGTGATGACAGCCGTGTACAGTGTCTAAAGGTTCTTGCATGGTTGGCGGTAAGTTCTACTTAAGTTCTACTTTTATCTTAAGATTAGTTGCTCTCCTCTCCGTCAATAACTTAGGAAGTTAAGAAGGATGGCCCAATATCGAATTATGATTCCCAATTCTTTTGATTCTGCCGTAGGTCACGAAAGACGATGTAATTCTTGTGCTGCATCAAGATCGGCGTGATCATGTACTTATGAGATACGCTTGCAATATGGACCAGTTGTCTCCGCAATGCCAGGAAGCTGTTGCTCTTTTAATTTGCAATCTCTTTGAAAACTTGTCAACGTCAGAATGGCTTCTGTAAGTATTTTTTATTGCAATCGCAATTTCATGAGATATTCGCTTCGCATTCGTGCTCATTTACTAGAGCTAAAGCTCAGCGAAAGCTACTTTCTCTCACAGGTATATTTCCGAATGGGAGAACGAAGCCAAGGGAATTACATCCAATATTCGTGTCACCACTAAAGTTGCTGTTCATGCCCTGCTCGACAAAGAACTACGGGATATCGGTTCAGCCACAGTGTTCAATATGCTCTCCAAGGAGGTAAAAACTGCGGTCAGTAAGAACACTCCAACACTTCCATCATCACTTCAGCCAAACTTTCGTTATTATATTTTTTCTAATATCGTACAATTGAACTCTAAAAGCCTTATTTACGCTTATACAAGCATTTAATTTCAATTTTCGTAAGTAAGATTCGCGCGGCATTGCATTGAGATTTGCGATAGTGGCATTTCAAGTTGACAAATTCTCTTTATGTACTAATTATGCTATAGTGTTTGGTACTTTTTGGCGTATAGGTTAATTCGCAATTATTTTCTTGTTCAAAATCGACTGCTTAATGCTAGCGAATGGCTGAAAGGGATGCTGATGATTTGGTCTTTTTGGAACGCTCCCTTACGCTATAGCACTTTTTGCATTTGTTTGCTTTTTCTTTTAGAATTTCTTAGCACATAGTTGTAGTCGCTACAAACCTTCTGGCTTGGCGTTTTCTCTTGCTCTTGCTGGACGTAGCTTGAAGTTTGATGATCGAGGATAGTGTTGAGTGTTGATGTTGATTGAAATAATCTTTGCTGTGAAATGAAAAACTAATAATTGATTTCCTATTGTCTGTTTTTCGTAAACTATTTCACTTTCTCCCCGTGTCATCTTCTCAAGCGTCTCGGACAAACATCTCTCGTGAGGTCGATTCTCCCTGCCAAATCCAAATCAAAGGTCGGGGACAGTTTATGTGTCAAGCTGTTACTAACATGCATTAATTACACATAGTCGTGGTGTAATGAGGCCTTTTATGTGCTTTTATCTTATTTCCTTGACTGAATGCGTCTCAATTTATCAATTTGTATTGAATTTAATTACAGGTCTTTGATGACGTTGCCGTTGAAATGGCCTTAGCACTTCTACAATTTTTATCCGAAAAACCACCGGAGCCATTGGTCTGGCGTGGACTCAAGGCGCTGCTTCGTTGTTGTCAACTGGCTCGAGCAGAGGTACAGAAGCTATCTTTTGTTTTTTATCATAAAGTTAAATTAAAACTCATTAAATATTAAATCTGTCAGCTTGACGTGTTAATTCATTAGCGAAGCAGAGACATTTGGCATTTCTATTAAACACCGTTTGATCATTACTTATCTTTAGTGCCAATTTATCTAAATTTAGTTCAAAGTCACCACTACTGTTGTTACTTATCGTCGTCACGATTTTTTTTTACTTACTTACATGTCACCGCTTAAGGTTACGTGCTGACGACCTTCTGATAATCTATAGGTATTTTTGAACTCTTGCCAATCAATTCCAGCTCCATTTTTAATTTTTTTGTAGTAGGTATCTGATCCGAGACCAGCTCTGAGAATTTTTACGTTCAGCCTTTAGAAATCCCACGTCTTGCGTATTCCCAGATTATTTTATGTTGTCACTGAATACTGTATGCCCTAGAACTCCGATGGCGTCATTTTTTCAACATGTGTTACTCATGTTTTTCATGAAAAAGAACATGAACATGGGAAAACCCACTTGACTGTGATCATTCTCGAATGCCATGTTCTGTTGCCAAAACTCAATGCCACAATAGAAAATAGAATTGACACAGAACACCGTGCACAAAGATCGATGCCATTGACACGAACTATTAATACATTCGTAGTAGAATGAACGAGATTTCTGTTCATCTACGTGATCCATGTCTGTGTCTGGTGCAGGTTTTTTAACCCCTCGTATCATACGCCTAATTAAAGCTGAACGTTAGGTTTTCCGACATTTGACTATGAAAATTGAAGTATCTAATTCGTCATTTTGAATTTGTTCAGGTGCCTGCATTGATTAAAATGGTTGGACCGCCTCCTTCCAATTCAAAAGGAACAAGTGCTCGGTGCGACGAATTGATTGAACAAATTGGTGTGATCTTGGGGCCTGCGTGAGGATAACTGCTTCACCAAACCTTCAAAGACTTTTTCAGCAATCGTGAAAATTTTCATCTCTGATTTCTAAATTGCAATAGGCACTTTAAGTATCCGTAGTACATAGCTACTTATAATGCTCCTCTACCTAAATTAGTCATGTCTCATACCAGATCCTTTACTAAATTACAAATGAAAGTCAAGGTGCAAACGAAACAAAAGTAATTCAATTCACTTTCTGCTTTTAGGATTTTTGTACAAAAAAATGCAATACTAATGTAGTATTATGATTTATGATAGCTAAGTAATCAGCTTGCCCAGATTTTGTATGATAACCTTTATTAGCTGAGCTGAGCCCGCCCGTCATTATAAGAGTTTGGTCGATTTAAAAAAACAATAGAGACCCTGAATTCGTGTAATTCATGGCTTAAATCTAGCCTAACCTTACCTGATTTGAAATTATCTAAACAAATTGCTTGTTCAAAATTACATCTAATGTTTCGGGCAAGTAGTCAACTGACTATGATTTTACACCAAATTTTTTCCTGTAAGAGACAAAACAGAACTATTAAAATAATGGGTAAAAACTTGAGGGCTTGGCGTAGCTATTAATTACCCCGGTCTCTGTTTATTGTTTAAGTTACTTATGTATACTACTCTATCTTACTTATGTGCCATGCAACTAAATTAGGCTTTGAAAGCCTTATTTTGCTAGTCTCTTTAAGTTGTTACCAGTATTTAATTCGGCATCTTATATACCATATCGTGTACGGTAAGGTTGTAAATAGTTGCCTTAGTTTAATGCAATTCAGATTTTCAAATTACACGCTTTGTAGTGGAATTCTTTTGGTTGTATTCTAATTCGTAGTTCATATTTTAAAAGCTATTGTGAACTAACTAAACCAATTTTGTGAAAGGCTAGGAACATGAACTCTCGTGAATGGCTTACCTGATACTAATATTAACCTAAATGCGTGCGTTTCGATTCGACTAGGTTGTACTTGTACACCATAGTGCATAGTGTGTAGTACAACGAACGCGCTATTGTTTTAAACGGTAATTATTTGACTATTGTCTGGAAAACTAGTTTGCTTTAACTGGTGATTCGAACATTAGTATTAGTCTAAAAATAAAACATTCGGACTGGAACATGTTATAAAATACAGCATTTTTTGCGTGCGTTAATCTTGGCTTGGAGCATAGATATTGCTAAGGAACAGATTATGATTATGTAGGTCATGCATCTGTTGGCCAATAATAATAACTTGAGTGTTCATCCAGACCAGAAGAGGAGACCAGAGAACCAGACCAGACACTAGTATTGTAGGTTGTAGGTAGGTTAGGTACCTAGTTACAAAATTTACAACTTACTTAAGGACGATGGACGAAGACGAGAACCGAATTAAGCTTTGACTTTGTCTACGGGTAGATGAACAAAGAACTCATAGTTATGCGTTATGCAATGCTCTAACATTTATTGCGTATTAGTGTATTAGCCACCCGCCACAAGATGTGACATGTGACGTGAGTCCAATGCATTATTTGGGAGAGGACACTGAATATTCTCTCATATTTCATTATGTTAACTTTGTCATTAACTCCTTCCAATTCACAATTTTATTTGCCAGTTTGTGTCGAGTGGACGCATCTCTCGGTTTTAGCATTATCGCATTTAGGATTTAACACCAAGTGCAAACGAGGCGAGGTCTCTTCTCTGTTCATCTATCTGTAAAGAAGTACTTGCTATACACATGAACGCCAGCCAAAAAAAAATCGCTATGTAAAAGCTAAATACGCAGTAAATATTCATAACAGTGATGACGAGCTTCTGCCCAAACAGAAGAAGTGGTGTCGTGCTCGTGTAGATTGGGCTTCCATGAAAGACGTTGAAAACCACATTTTGTTCTCAACAACGGAGAAAGGATGCAGAATGCAGGTCGCAGAGAACCCACCTAGGTATATGTATAAATCTATAGGTACGTCCTCCGTCCAGCATTTGAACCCCCAGCTTTCTGTGTATTTTTGGATCCTATAAGCAAGCAATCTAAGCGTTAAATTTTGCCATGTTCAGTGACCTTAACGTTGACCCGTAGTCATTGTTGAAATATTTTCAGATCATATTTCTCTTTAAACATTTAAGCTTCGTCCCAGAACAAGAACGGAGAGTAATTATTAAGCAATCCTTGACTATGCATATTCTATTTTGTTTGCAATTAAGACTTGCTCGATTATTAGTTCCCTTAGTTTTGCTGACAAAAGAAAAACATAAAACTGAAATTGCTTCTTGTTCACTCTCAAACAACTTCTCGTTCCGTACCGAATTTTAACGGACGTTCATATAGCCTTGTGGTCATGCTGCGTAAATTTCTTCTACACCACACACGACTAGAGCTGAAACTGTCCGAGATGGTTGATGGTTCGCGTTTCGTTTCGGGTCGTGGATCATGACCCGTGATCGTGATTTATTCGTTCGCGATGTAATTATATGCCTCAGCCTATCCAGCCTGGCAGCAGCAACACAGATAATAGGAACATCATTATCATAATACCTACGATGGACCCAGAAAAGGAATTCTAATAAAAGTTCCTGAAGTAAGTGAAATAGGACTAAATAGCCGCGCGCCCGGCCCAGTAGTGCCCACTCCCTCATTTCATGAGGCTTTAAATCTGGCTTACCTTACCTGGACTGGACAGGCATAATGGGCATAATAGGCAACAACGGTTCGTAGACGTCATTTCTGGAGAACCTAGTTTCTTCGTATTGTTAAGTGCGAATCTAACATAGCGTATTTGTTTGAGTGTTGTTGGAGACACAAAGTTTTGGAAAAGGA
>VNWX01003617.1:0-10037 GCA_009869905.1 Ceratophysella communis | reverse complement strand
CAAATTGCAATCAGAGATATGGATGGCATCCGGCAACTGTTTGTAAAATTCCACCTGGTATGAATTGAATACGGAGTGGAAAGATCGATTTTTCTTTGATGCTGAACAAGATTCTAAATTGGTATTATTTAATGCTTGACAGGATGCAATTTGAAGATCTTTAACAATCAAGAATTTGCAGCTTTATTGGCGCAATCAGTCTCTCAAGGATTTGAGGCTGTATTTCAACTCACAAGAATGTGTACAATTCGCATGTCATTTGTCAAGGGATGGGGTGCTGAGTATAGGTTAGTCTACGTTTTCCAAGAATTCGTTTGATGCTTGGTCTTTTGATCATTTAAGCTAGTAATATGCTAATTCGTATGTACTATTCGTTTCTCTAGACGCCAGACGGTCACATCTACACCATGCTGGATTGAATTACATCTAAACGGTCCGCTTCAGTGGCTGGATCGTGTTTTGACTCAAATGGGCTCTCCAAGAATGCCATGCAGTTCAATGTCTTAAATCATTTTTTAAATCCAATTCAAAGAAACCCAAAAACCAGGTCAGTCATGTCATGACTTTCTCAGCATTCTCGACTCATCAAGACTTGGATAGGAATGAAATGAAATATGAAAACGAATCAAAAGCATTCACAATTCGTAAAAAGAAATCAAGACCGAATTATAGATTAGAATTACAAGCAACGAATAGGGCGTTTTTAACTATTTGAGGTCGGGACTATACTGTGCAGCTTACTAGAAAATATCGTAGCTGTCTGTAACTGGATGCTCTTGACCAGGTATCTTTAACTGTATAACGTTAATTTCATTTTTTACTTTTAACCAAATAAGTTTCTTTCAATTGTTGTGGTTGATATTAAAAAGTTAGCCAGTTATTTGTTAATTTTGAATTTTAATTTATAAAACTTCACCTTTTTGTTGTCACTTAATTTTTATGATAGAGCAGATGTTATTAGGATGCGAAATTCAGGTATAAGTATAATCAGTTTACTTATATAGCTATTTAAGTAGATTTATCGTTAGCAAATATTGTCTGGGAGTGCTTCGAGCATAAATCACCGATCACAGTAAACACTTTCCGTCTGCTGTAGAGCCATAAGGATAAAGTACCTAAGTAATTGGTTTCCCGTAAGCCTTCGTGCAATTCATGGTTCAAAAATTACCAGCCGGTATACAAAAATTTTGGGGACATAAAGAAGTCGATAGAAATGTTAGTTTAGTATTTACAGAGTGAAAATTATAGACCAAGTAGAGCTAAGATGTATGCTACTGGCTTAACCGTTTTGAAGCCAGCAATTTTTGGAATTTGGAAATGTAATTGCAATTGCTGAACCTATGGACCTATTGTAGTGCAACGCTAATATTTAGACTCTATTATTCTAGAAGAGTTGCCCATTTGAAACAGAGAGGCGTTTCAATATGGAGAAAACTTCTAAACTAATGGATAAATGCTATAGAGCATCATTGTTGTTTCGTGTCGATGTTCGTTGTTGTCTTACCGGTTAGTACAAGCTCAGTCAATGTATCATTTGTCAATTTTCACTTCTCGGCTGGTTGTAACCGTTTTGAAGCCAGCAATTTTTGGAATTTGGAAATGTAATTGCAATTGCTGAACCTATGGACCTATTGTAGTGCAACGCTAATATTTAGACTCTATTATTCTAGAAGAGTTTCCCATTTGAAACAGAGAGGCGTTTCAATATGAACAAAACTTCTAAAATAATGGATAATGCTATAGAGCATCATTGTTGTTTCGTGTCGATGTTCGTTGTTGTCTTCTTACCGGTTAGTACAAGCTCAGTCAATGTATCATTTGTCAATTTTAGATGTCATTTTGACTTTCTTACAGTTGAATAGTTGAATTCAATCTTGAATTCAAATCACAGGTCTACCTTCTACCAAGGCAAAGTACAGTTTAACAATGTTATTTTACTATGAGCGCACGAAATGCGGGAGTTCTACCGAAATCAAAGCTTTAACTTTGTTGTCTAATATTCTGTTTATAGTGAAAGGAAAGTGAACCATGGATAATCTATAAAAAAAAACGTACCTTAATTCTAATTCAGTAGAAAATACCTATTTAATTGTAAAATGTGAACGTAAAATTGTAAAATTATTATTATAATGCTACTGTAAATATATGCGTTGTTTAGAGTCAGATTTCAGTATTCTTGCCAGGGCGTATCGGAAATCATGAATTGAGAATCGAAACTCGGAAGGTCGAAAGCTGTAAAATAGACGTATATCTGTGGCGTAGAATGGTCCTGCTTTAGCGAAATATGGCTACTATTTAAATTACCCAATAGAACGGAACGCTTGCCCATTAAATTTGGCCGGTTAAACCATGATTTTACTCAAAAATGTGTTTATGGGCAAAACTTCTAAACTATTGGGCAGAAAACGTGGAACATACTATGGGCATACCCATTAATTATTTCTAAATTAATCGATGTTTTCTAAATTAATCGATGTTGTCTGTCTCCTAAATATACTTCTAAAATGCGTGTAATGTTACTGGCTTGAGGTACGGAAATAGCTTTAGTTTCGGTGTAACTGTGTGGTGATGTAACCTGTAAACTGTAAACTACACAATAAAGTACCAGGATGTAATGACTGTAATTGTAATTTGCAATAGTTGGCACTATTACAAAGCAAAACGGGCTTATTAAGTAATTCGTAAAACTCCTTTATTAAAGCTGTACAGGAGTCATGGAACTGCTAATGTGTTAATTGCTGTGTTAATTCCTTGTTTAGATGGAAGTAGCTAATGTTAATTATTATCGACTCAATTCAGCTTTAGTTACGTTAGTAGGTAATACTGAAATACTCTATAATTACTTATGTACTGAATGGCTTGAATTTACAAATTACATAACTCGGGTTTTCTTTGAAGTGCAACGTTTTTTCGAAGGTATCGTAAAGTGTATTTGCAGAATAAAACCGTAATTAATTTAGCTTTTGAATATGTCATGGCGTCGTTTAGTGTGATTTCGCACTTGACCGCTCTGCGCTGCGCCAATAAATTTCAACGAAAATAGACCCGCATAATTCTTGCAGTTAAAACAGATATCCAGTATAAAATTTTATTTACATTCACGTCGAACTACATGGGCATTTTTTAAATTAAAACTGTAATCCTTAATTATCGTACGTTTTCTTTAAACGATTCAGTCTCATCGATTTAACAGAGTGACTGAATTGTGTACCGCCAAGCCATTCAGCGAAGCTATACATTGAAATTGAGCTTGTCATGATGTCAAAGGTCAGAGGTAGGATTTCAATTTTCAATGGACTGCTAGCTGATAGGCTGGTCAATTAAGTAATTTAAGATTAATTACCATAGCATGCAGAAGCTTGATCTTTACCCGGGGTCGACTGTCAACTGTGAATTCGGTTGAGGTCATTCGGAAATACTTAAATTTAAACTAAACAAATCTACTTGGCTTAATTCATGATTTTACAGAGTCGCTCGTTCTGGCTCGTTACCTTCCATTCTTCTATTTATTTATTCCTCCATTTCAAATCCATTGCACGACATAATTTACAGCGCGAAGCCTGTTAGGCTCATGATGATCTTGATTGAAGAAAATAATTCTTAGACTGTGTCCCACAGGATGAAGCCAGTTTGCTGAGACTGTAGGTCGAGAGAGCGAGTCCTACGCCGGCTAAGAGCGTGGCGGAATATATGGGCAATTTCTCGGACCAACTCTGGACAACTGTTCCGCTAAGAGAATTCTGGAAAATTAAGAAAACTAAATAAGTGACCCGATTTCAGGTGAAAATTATTAATTTTACAGGTGAAAGTAAACGAAATCTTTACCTGCTTTACAACCGGAACAACCCGAATAGGTGTGAGGAGACAGCGAACGAGAATCATATTCCTCTTCGTTTTATATGGCTTTCCACTGATTAATTAAGACTCCTCCAAAATCGCAAATATTGACCTGGAACATAGACAAAAAATGAAGCTTAACTTGGGTACTGCAAAAAATGGTTTAGCGCGTCTCTCGTGGATGGCCTTGTCAAGCCGGTCTGGCAGGCATTAAAGGCATGGCAGACCTAGTTGGGTATGGTTATGTAATGTAATCTACATACGCTGGCCTGAACTTTTCTCTACAAGTGCGATTAGAGGCTTATCTAATGAAAACGAATGAGCTAAATACTTGGGACACGACACTCAATTCACGAGGTTGAATTATGGAAAACTACTGTAGATTCACAAATGCATAGGGCATGGCGTACTCGTATTCTGGCCTATGCACTGGCGGATCAATAGTTCCTGGAAACAATAACCCTAACTCAGCTAGCGATAATTGATTAGAAATTAGGAATCAATAATGACGACAGATTACAGCTAATGAGAATGAGACGTCATTAGTCCTGTCAGTTTTATAGGCCACCGTTTCCAATGCCCATTTGCTAATAGAACTTTTCCCTATCTCAGAAACGCCCATTTATTGGCTATTTATTTGAATTTTTGGCATCTTCCAAATGCAAAATTCAACTACGCTGAAAAAACGAGCAGAAAATTTGACCGATGATTTTACAGTATTTTAATTTTGTTTTTCGATGGACACACCTCTTAAAACAGTGGTCAAGAGTACTTGCAACCGAACCGTACCTTCTAGCTGCTACACCGCGCAGTGCTCAAATTAAATCGAGGAGAATTTCGACCGCCTTCTTGCTTCAGTGTATAAAATTATTTACCGACTTGAGCTTGAGCTTGAGAATACAGAGACGTTATTTATTGATGTGCAAGCTTGCATGACCTGTGACGATAGTGACTTTGAGGCGCCAAGGCAGCAGAACCTGTCTAACCTTATTATTTGAAGAACAACCTAACCGGAGAGCCAAGATTCCGAAGAAATGCTGCCAAGAAATGAAGCGACCAGTGGGATACTGCTCTACTACTAGGTTTTGAGATGCTAAATTTAGAAAATGGAATGTTTGTGCTTTCTAATTCTAGATGTGTAGCCCAGGCCAAACCCCCAGTGAACTCGCTTTGGTGAAAGTCCCTGTAAATGTGTTCAAATGTGGTTTGGAATAAGGAAATAATATGGATTTTAGTGTCTATTTCTTCAAACTTCCTACTGAAAGACGTAACAAATATAGCGCTCTAAATAAACGAGCATTGAACATCGATAACAATGCGGGGGTTGAGCCATTATTTCAATGGAGGCAATTAGGTTATCAATCCCTGATGAAATACCTACTGGTGCCTATGCTAGCCAAGTATTATATAATAATGCCGTAATGCACTGAATTTCCACGGCACAATCGGCAGTCAATTATCGATGCCAGCAGTCAAGTCAAAGGCCACATAAGCATCATATAACATGGTAATTCCGCATGACCATGGGGAAGGTCACGTCAACTACTACCACGACTAGTGGCAACTGGCATAAACTATGAATCGCTGGAGACCTTCATTAAAATTTAAAATAATGAAGCGTTAAATGTTTACGGAGATACGCATACACGGAAGTTAAACAGGAATAGATTAATTCCCCTACAAAGATTAAGATAATTCGAAACTCGGTAAAATTTAGATCAGATGATTAACTAGCAACTACTGTATCGACAATGGAGTTCACTCGAACGATATGGCAATAGCGCAGCTTAGAAACCATAATTCTGGTTACTATCTACATATAGGAACGGGGTTGCTGGTCGCTGCTTTGAAACCATCGCGCGCGGTTTCTTTCGATGGAGGTGGTGACGTAGCTTAGAAATAATTGGTTTCTATCATTTGGACCGGGACGCAGCCTAGATACCATAAGTTCCTATAGTTACTATGCGCGCAGCTTAGGAACCATAGGATTCTGCTTTTTCTATTCATAGGGACAGGGGCCTTGTAGAAAACCATTTGGTTTCTATCGATGGAGGCCTGGCGCAGCAGCTGAGAAACCATTGGTTTCTAGTGATGGAGGCAGAGGAGCGCCTTAGAAACCATATGGTTTCTATCAATGGAAGCGGGGGAGCAGTTAAGATACGATTGGTTTCTATCGATGGACGTGGGGGCGCAGCTAAGAAACCATTGGTTTCTATAGATGGAGGATGGAGGTTAGGCGGGGGCGAAGCTAAGAAACCATTGGTTTCTATAGATGGAGGGTAGGTGGGGGCGCAGCTAAGAAACCATTGGTTTCTATCGAATGGAGGCGGGGGCGCAGCTTCGAAGCCATTGGTTTCTGATAGGGGCTGGGGCGCAGCATAAAAACCATTGGTTTTTTATCGTTGCTGTTTTATCGATAAGGGCCCAGGCGCACGCTAGAAACCATTGGTTTCTATCGACGGCATGGCGGCGGGCACAGCTAAGAAACCATTGGTTCTAGCGATAGGGCATAAGGGGCTAGGGCCAGAGCTCAGATTAGAAACCAGAAACCATGGGTTTCTATCAATATCGACAGACGCGGTTTTGTCGATGGTGATGCTTGATATTTACAGCAAATATGAAGGGATCATCGTGCATTTCGATTGATGATAAGGGCGAGGCGCGAGGCGAGGACTCATAATCATAATTAATGCAATGCGTTTCTCGAAAATGGCCAGGGCGAGGGTGCAAATTCTGCTGTCCTTAGCCTCAAAAATTAATTAAGGATAATTTGTAGGTACTTACTGTTGTGATGTGTGACGAGGTCAGCTGTCCAGGTCGTCGGAATCCGGGAGATGACACGGGAAGAAGGGATATCCGACGACGACCCACAGTCTACTACCAACACCAACTACTGTTTTCAACAAGGCTTCGCGCGAGGCAATGGGCGAGCCCGACAATATTCAATTCAGCCAGAATTTCTACACACGGCGTGGAGCTTCACTTTAGCTCATTGAATTCCGGCAAAGGCCATACGCATAGATACACATTTTACGAACCTCTTCTTCCTGACTTCCTTGAAATTGGAACCAGACAGGCGGATCACGGGACTATTTGGCTTTTTTTTTTGCTGGGCGATAAATTGGACTTTGTTCCTTGTTCCTATCCACGAGGAAAATCAATTCAACCAGGAACCACGAGGCCTTCTAGCGAGAATATGTGAACGAAATGAAACTGGAATTAAAATGCAAGAGTAATACTTCCGATGTTCCATAGAGATTTCTCCATTATAACTGTAGTTTGTAGCCGTAATTTGATGACGCCTAATAAAAGAATTAGTCTCAAGGTCAGTACATATTTTAAATTAAACCAGCACATTTAAAATTAAAACTCTCCCGGCCAGATGAAAGACGGTAAATGTATTCGATCTCGTAATTCATAATATTCCGAAATTCGACGCTTGACAAAAATTATAATAAATATAAATCTAATACAGAGAAAGTGACATGGTAGCTGACATGGTTTAAATGGTACTGCTCAGCGTGTATATCGATCTAAATGCATAGTGATCTGGATTAAGCCAATTTTGTAACTTCAAATATTCCAGTCCACTTTAAAAACTATTTACCGATTTCTAAGGGAGTGATTGTGCTAAATTTTTTAAACCTTAATTTTTTTATGCGTTTCCAGTAGTATAATTCTACGCCATCAGTAAGTCAAAAGATTTAGCCTCAAGTAATATCAAATTGTAAATAAGTAGATATGCAAAGAACTGGAGCATAGTGAGTTTAAAATGCATTAATTTATCATAGACGACGGTATTCCAAATTTTTGCTAGACATTTTCAGGTAGTTAATAGAAGAAGACCGAACCGAAGCCTTTTTGTTTTGATATTTCCCGAGTGCCAAAAAATTAATCGGATTCGCGTATCATACACGACAATCGTAAAAGTTTGTTGTAAACAAAAGATGACTAATATATAAATAATGATTTCACAGAATCGAACTAAATTGATGACTTACTTGGCCGTGCCGTATGGTGGCCCTGGAAAGAAATTACACCAGTCTATTTGCGCCTTAATTAATATTAACCAATGCTATAGTCGAAACGCCGAAAGAATGATAATGTAAACATAGACATTTAATTTGAGCTGACAAAACATTTTCTGGCTTCGTCCAATGCCAATTTCCGTTTACCCGGCTTCAATGCTCTACGCCACAAGTAATTGCCTTTGAGTTTTATTACTGAGAATTATTTTATTTTATTAAAAGGTTTACTATTTTCTTGCTCATTTCATTATTAAAATTATTTTAATTTTGACTATTGATTAGTGCGCGCTGGAATTACTCAAAAATCTTGATCAATAATTTTAATTTTCGTTTCAAGCATTTTCTATTTCATAAATAAACTAAAGATAGGAATTATCCAACTCAAACGTGCTTGTTATCTATTAATTCTATAATTATAATTTTAAATTCAACTAACCTTATATTTCTGATCGGCATCAAAGCTCAAGAAATAAACATAAAAGCTGGGTCCAGTTCCACGTGAAACTTGGAGCGTGGGAAAGTGAGAGCCCGTGAGTAAAAAATCCTAGCTAAGCGAATTTTAGACCATAAAATCAAAAATCCACTTACACTTAAGCCCATTTAAATCTTAAAGATGTCGTAAGTTGATTTACCGGCATATATTTAATTGTTCTGTGAGCTACCGAGTTACCGGCACGGGTTGATAGCAGCCTCACAGAGAAGAACGTAAAATAGGTCAGATTCAGATCCAAAAAATTTTCGTGTAAATTGTATATAATTTGCTATAAGCATATAGGCTTTGTTAATTTTAATGCTACCTAATTGAAACAAAATATTTTGAAATCTCTTGGCTCAGATATTCATCATATAAGCTTCTTTATCGAAAACTAACACCTCTGTTTCAGGTCTAAAACAATACGAAGCCACGAACGAAGTGATTGACGCTGAAACCCGTGTAACTTTAGCTGAAGGCAACTAGCGTTGGGTGCCACGTCTAACTTTGGATTTTGGACTAGGAAAGTAGGAAACAAACTAGGATCTAAAGACCCCAATCTCGCCCACCCTTAGCTCCAGTGCAAATCTTGACATCGGTCTGTCCACTGCTCACGAGAACCCCTGCCTCTTGCGCCTAGCTTTCGTGTCACAGTCAGAATATATTTAGTTCTTGAGCAGCTACGATTTTTAAGTCATCGTCATCATGGACGGCAGTGGACAAGAAACTTACAAGCCATTTCTGATCGGAGTTGCGGGTGGAACTGCATCTGGAAAGGTTGGGTTGAGTTCAATTAACGAAGCCCATTAAAATTAAGCCGAAATTTACATTGCACGTTTCATTTTTTTTAAACGCAATACTCATATTAAATATTTAATTCGGATTCGAATTCCGACCTGGTAATCCCTCTCACGGTCTTCATATCTTCACGGTCTTTAATTTGTCCTATTCAAGTTCTTCACTAATAAACTTTATAACGGCCTCCAATTTCCGCTAATTAAAATTCACGTTGTTTTAAAAAAAAACTATTTATTGTTAGCTTTAAGTTCAGAAATTTTGACTGAATTATGATATTATTTTTATGAAATCCCTGCAGTCCTCAGTCTGCAATAAAATTATGGAACAGTTGGGTCAAGCGGAATTGTCTGGAATCGAGCGGAAAGTGGTTTGCATTTCCCAAGAATCCTTCTATAGAGAATTATCGGAAGCGGATGCGCTCAGGGCTTCGAAGGGACGTTTCAACTTTGATCACCCGAGTAAGCTTAGATTTCAAGGATTTCTCGAAATTTAAACATCGGAAAATGATTTACAGTTCGAATGTTTTGATTTCGTTATAGACGTGATCGACCAGGACTATCTGCTAGCGACGCTGAAGCAAGTCCAAGCTGGACAATTGACGGAGATTCCTAAATACGACTACGTCAAGAATGCTCGGATTACAAACGATTTCATCAAGATTTACCCGGCGGACGTGGTTTTGTTCGAAGGGATTCTGGCCTTTTACTTTCCGGCTATTTGTGATTTATTTCACATGAAATTGTTTGTGGACACGGACCCGGATACTCGTCTGGCTCGTCGAGGTCAGTAATTTCATATTTTACGCATTCCAAGGCTACACCCTTTAAGATTATGCAATTCAAATCAAAATTTTACACTAATCTTAAATCACGTTTTAATTTTTAAATTGGCATTGGAAACAG
>VNWX01003616.1:0-10039 GCA_009869905.1 Ceratophysella communis | reverse complement strand
ATGGCGAGGCTTAGCGACAATTCGTACTGGACAAAACACTGCGTCGCATTTCCCGTTGAATTTTTGAAAATGTTGAAATTAATCAAAAATTTAAAAATCCGCCCCAAATTAAAGATTTTTACCTGCAATGACTAATTTTTGCTATTAATTTAGTGCTAGAATTTCCGACAAATAAGCAGTATACCCTTCTCAGCACGCACCGGGAAATCAGATTAGCTGAGTAGCCTGACTACAACTCCCTTTCCTTTCTCACGGATCATAAAAACTTCATTACCTCTGCATAATAGTAAAGCGTGCATTGAGGATCTGAAATCTTGAGACGACGACGCAGTTTCTGTAGTCGAGTTGATATTGTAAATTCTGGCACACACACACACAGCCCGCTCCTGTCTGCCTGGAAGATCCTTTATAATATGAAAGGACTTCTTTTTTCTGGAGGACTTCATCGTTCATCCGTTTAGCGAGAGAATATAATATATTATGCTCTCAGCATTTCAAATAAATCCTATTTGATATCACACCTCTTTGCTCAATAGAAACGACTCCGGCCGCCCGAGATGTGAAATCAGATAAGTGGATCAAGAAATTGGAAAAAGAGAAGCTTTTGATCCCAAAAAATGACGCCCTTCAAGGCGTTAAACCAGCTTAAGGCTTCATATGCCGCTTGCTCTTGAGTCTCGTATTTAAACCTCAATCTCAATATCGGGGTTGAAATGGAAAATGCACGTGTTATCTCAATTCGTGGTTTTCAAATGGAATCGTACACCGTAATAAGGCGTAAATACGCTCTTTTGTGAAAAAAATAACCTATGGAATTTGAGACTTGCTTTGCCTGTGTCAACGCTTTAGCCAATATTTCCTTATGATAATTTTGAGCCCTTAAATTCCATTGAAACTTGAGCTACCGCACAACCAACACGTGCTGTCTTTTACGCCTTATATCGTAGTTATATTAATTTTCTGGATTTGAGCTTGAGCAAGCGGATATATTTGTACGCGATGGCATTACAGCTTCTGGTAAGATAATGGTCGTTAGTTCATGAATAATACATGAGAGCAAGTAGCCAGTAGGTAGGCTGAGAGCCTTGGAAATACCTGAGTTCCTTGAGAAATTGAATTAGGAACATTACTTAGGAAATTCGGCTGTTTCCAGACTTCCTCCTCAGGTTTCCGTCAGCTTTCTCCTTGCTTCCGGCTCAGTTTTCACCAGTGTTGAAACTACCTTTCTTTCCCCCACAGTCCTACACCTGAATAGAAGCACGTTCCAGAACTAACTCTGATGTGACTGGACCTAGCTAAGGTTTTTGTAACCATTACAGCACTTCCTTTTTTGCCGACACTCAAATAAGATATTCCCTGCTTCCCTGTCGCAATATCTCTCACACCTTTCTTCGGCCATATCGGGTAACATTAGGCCGGCCAGTGAGTTCTAAGCGAAGGTATTTTTCATGTCGACTTTCACGGGTTCTTTTACACAAGGGCTACGATATTTTAGCAGTATAGTATACACAGAACTTTTCGAACATATTTACTAGAATTTAAAACCAAATTAAAAACATAAGTATTCGCATGTTACTAAAAATAATGCGTCCAGAAATGAAATCCGAAATACAAATATTGTTTGCTTGTCAATTGCAGGTTTCCTGGCTCCGACACCGTGACATGCATTTACTAACATCTGGCGTGGACGCTTATACCGCAGACCCTCGATTCAGGTCATACCAAGGTCCAGGCCATACATGGGGTTTGCGAATAAGCACAACTCGGGCATCGGACACTGGAATTTACGGTAAGTAAAACTTTAGTTGAATTACGAATGTAAATTTGCGAATAGTGCACTATTGACAAAGTTTTCTTTTTGTTGTTTGTAGAATGTCAGATTTCGACCACGCCTCCAATCCCAGCCTTCGCCTACTTGTCCGTTGTCGGTAAGCAAAGGCTGAACTAATATTATTACACATTAGCTTTCTTCACTCACGCGACATTGCTGCACGTCAACTCGAGGTTAAAGTTTCTTGAAAGCTTTCGACCCGACCCACATTTACAAGCCTCCTAATCCCTGTCGATGGAGTGGGCATCCCTCTCTCTCGTGTGCATAATGGGATTCTGGGGTGAAAGCCTGACTTGACTTTCTCTGCTTCTGCATACGCAGGCTGAGCCAAAGCTTAAGCCAAAGTCTCTCTGTGTCTGGAATTGGCGGGCTGCCATACAAGAGAGAGAGCGGCCGTCGTGGAGGCGGTGTCCTTTTTCGGCCTGTACTGTACATTTTTATGTGCCAATAAGTTACTTCCTTTGTAATATCAGAGAGACATGGGAATATTTATGAGGCTTATGACTTTTTACTTATCCTAATAATAGGCCTTCGTTCCAGAGTCTCTCCAGCACCATGCTATCTACGTTGAGAGATTTTCAAAAGACTCGGTCAAACAGACAGGAAGCACAGAATAAAATATAAAACAAACTTTGCACAAACTTAGGGCTTTCACTGGGCTACTTTATTCTGAAAAATGGGGAATAGCATATTTTCCTAGCTTTTTGCATACGTAGTCCATAGCCTGTATTCGCCAATTTTCGGGCAAAAACCGGGCTTGCGTATTTCTATACGCAAACGAATCTTTTCCAAAAATATTTGAAACGTGTATCAGCTCACTTAACTTGAAATTTCAAATGGCTTTGCAAAATAGCGTAAGGAATAAAATAAAAACAGCCCAAGCTACAGAAGAAAATTGATAAATCACACTTCTGCACTAGATACTCTGTACTACCTATAGACAGTGCTAATATGACCCAGCTATTAATACCGTGACCAAATCGGGTCACGAGTTCTTGGAGCATGACCCAAGCTAGAGGAAATGAGTACATAAGAAGGCCGCTCACGCGGAACGCGGACAGACTGTCCAAAGTTTAGTTTGATTTAGATCGAAAGTATAAAATACATATTACTCTGATTCTCCCGAAACGAGGTCTTCTCGAAATGCCCGTATATCAAATTATACGACTCGCATTGACGTTTCCCAGGTTCTCCTCAGGCATGGCCCGGGCCATAGNCTCCTCAGGCATGGCCCGGGCCATAGTCACTCTCACACATACCTAGGCCACTGGCAGTAGTGTTGTTCTTTATCCGAATCTGAACTCGCGCGGCTGAAGAGGAGGTTATTAGAAGTGAAGAGAGAAAGTTCGGAAGCTCGAAAGCCTGGAGAAAGTCTGTTGGAGAAGGTATATTACAAACAAAAGAGCTGCTGCACGTCTGGAGCCTATATCCTGGGAATGGCTCCGGCCATTGGGGCACAGGGCACAATAGGCCACTCGTGGATTCTATTTCCTCCTTTTACGTCCTAAATTCTCCTTCCGACAAAAAAAGGGTTAAAGCAAGAAAAAATGAAACTGACACTTGGGCAATAAAATACTTTATATGTCTTTACAACAAGCACGGAAATATTTTTGATATTAGTTGAGCCGAGAAAAAAAGGAGAATTTCTATAAGACTTTTTTGTACGAAGGGGTCATTTCCAGAGATGGACTCAAGCAGTAACGGGGCGGTGGTTCGTCATTTCGGCTATGAAAAATTAGCCTGTGCCAATGCCAATTAGGGTTGCGATTACAACGCCAATCCGCAAGCCAAGGTTTCTATCGTTCAGGCAAATTTCGTAAAATTCCAAGCATTTTCTCGTTATACATGTACTTAAGGGATTATCCTGACTGACAGAAGCACAAATGACCAGATCACCGTTAGCGACAGCCCGAACAATTGTCCCGTTATTCGTCTCGTTAAGTTCGGCACTCATTTGGAGCGTCCCAAGAACTATTATTGTTTTAGTGTGTGCCGAGCGAAAACTTTTCTTAAGTACGCACGACTGGAAGGGAAAATTGGTAAAGTCACTCAAGGACGAAGACAATGTGTCTAGGATTAGATGATGGGGGACGTGGAGGATTATTGGCTCAATTCCTTCATCTAAATCATTCCCTCGTCTCGGCGCTAATGTCAGCGGACGTCATGGTCGCCTCCGTCCAATATATCTCATTTCGCAACTATGGGGTTACCAAAGGAATTTCGCGAAACAGTAAATACCCTGAATTTTGTATACACGCGTAGTCCAGCCTAAGCCAAGGACTCGAGCGAATATTTACCATGTTATTTATTATAGTGCCAGCTAACCTTTGAACTTGCTTCTGAGACGCTGGTGTATTGATTCTGAAGAGGCTCAGAGAAAGGATTTATGGGCTCCTTGGCAAAACTAGGACAAAATATGTGTTTCTCAGAATATATTTAAGATATTCGAAATTCTGTATGCGAATGTTTATCGCTTATTATATTCTGCAGCAAGCTTACCTAATATTTACTTACACTTTCACTAGCTCAACCTGAGTCTGGAGCTACCGGCGCTTTGACATGATTTACGCAGAGCAAGAATTTAACGGTATTTTCATTTCCGGTATTTAGGGGAGGATCTCAGTAGCCGGTATCCGTGTGAATAATGTGGCGTAGAGAGCAGAGGAAATTACAGGTTATATCCCGTTGGCAAACGAAACCCGTAATTATGTAGCAAGATAATCCGCTCTCAATCTTAGCATCGTTCAGTTTTCTCAAACAGCTTCAAAATTAAGAAGTAGAACACTCCATTCGCCACGCCTCTGGTTCCCGCCTTAATAAGGGTTCATACAACTTTCTTCGTGGCAAAAACCACAACCCTACTTTCACTCTGCGTGTTAGACAAAAGGCTGTGTTTGTTTGTGTGTCTGGTAAAGCGGTGGCGTCATATTTCTTCCAAAATGCTACGGTATTCAAGGGAAAATTGTGCTATTGGTTGAATTAGTACATACATAGCTTGACCAGGTCAGCATAGCATGACTTTTCACAAGGGTTAAATTTTGCATGGGAACTCTAGGCAGATGAGAGCGCATATCCGCAGCAAAACTTGCGTTTTTTATCCAAAACTTGGGTTTATATTCCGATTTAGCCCTATTTTTACTAGTGAGACAGGAGTCTAGAGGTACTGACAAAGTTTAGCTCTTATGCTTAGACGTGCACCGCAGCGCACCAGTGGAATTGAGCTCCTGAAGATTTTTTTTTTGGTGAGAGTCAAGTCCAAGTCCAAAATCGAGACGAGAGTTTCAGGAGGCGCTTCAACCTCAGCAGCAATGAGCCAGACGTCTTACTAGGCAGGGGAGTTCATATAATACAACTTTGTAGCCGCTTCTTCTTGCAACTTTATGGGAAGTGCGTGATCAAGTTTTCTTATCATCAGTAATGGAGGAAAACCCACGAACTTTACTTCCAGCACGTAGGGACTCTTGCGTCTTGGCTGAAACTTATGCTGCTCGAGCATCGGGACTTTCCCCACAGCTATCTTTTTCACGATCTGGACTCTGGCTACTCGAGCAAGTAATACATTTCAATCTCTTCAACGATCTACATGATTTCACGAGTTCAAATACATCAAAAACTCGGACTGGACGTCCCAGTGGATTCCCTGGCAAAAAGTTTATTTTTTATTATGTCTTTTTGATGAGGAGGCTGGGTTACAGACAGCAGTGCTGTTCGCATTAGACATTAGACAACAGCTATATCCTTTTCGCGTGACTTCTGCTCACGTTAGCCGAAATCGAATATTCATAATTTCGCCCAAAAACTTCGCTTTTCGACTGAAACTTCTCGTCGCCATTATTAGCTGAAAGTTCATTCATGTTAACTGAAATGGAAACTTGGAGAATAATGATAATATTTCAGTCAATTTCTGATGCAGAACCCCTCCACTCAAGTCGTTTGTCAAATCTCATCACATAACGCACAACCTCGGAATGAGGGCTGACGTTGATGCCGGAACTCTCTATATGAGAGTTCAAAGTTGTCTACGAAATGGAAAACCTCGACTGCTGACAGGAAATAGGGCCAAGGTATTCCATCATCCTTTCAAACAGAAACCAATTCAGTTTTGTGGTTGTCTATTTTCTACGGAGCCATAATTTGTCACTTCAACTTTCACCCACTCTCATCTTCAGTGAGAACAATGGACGGAGACTCGCTTTTCCTTGATTCCATTTCACTTTTTTGCACAGCTTTGCATTTTTCCTAATATCGTAAATTGAAGTTTTTTTATAGCCAAAGACTTGCGTCAATATTTGGCAATTTGGAAGAAGAAGAATGCGGAGAAAGCTGAGGGTGAAAGTTCAATGTGCTTTTGTCTGCATTATACTGGGTTCCGGAATTTCGTACAATTTAAAGCGCTGTGTAAAAATCGCATTTTCTAGCAGCTAAACTGAAGATGGTATCAATAAAAAAATGTGACCGCGAGCCTCATAAGCTCTTTGGATTTATCCCTAGCCAATGAAATACGGGGTGGCTTGAATTTTGAATTATTCAGGCAAATCCGACGCAGAGAAAGCTTTGTTACTCACGTTGATCTTACCTGGGCTGTGTATGTTTACATACAAACGGAATTCGTTCGAGGACGCCAGAAAACTAAACAGAGCAGAGATACCAGATACAGAAGCTTATCACGATCTAAATCTCCAAGGCAAGCCTGGTCTCTAAATCACACTCTGCTGTGCAGCGTCCCTGAGATATAAATCCTTTTTGTTAGTCGTTCGACTCAATCTAGATCCGATTCGAAGCTTCGTTTTGCCTATGCGCTACATTGAAATGTGTGAAGATGAATTTAAAGAGGTCGCAGCCACAAAGCTTCTATCAAGGTTTTTCAAAAGTATTTTCAGTTAGACTTTCAATCCTAGGACAATTTTCCAAGCCAAACAATAGCTAAGAATCATCATTTTTGACTGAAATTGTGACCTTTGCCCCAATTTCGGGTGACAAATCCTTTCCCGGCTAAACTGCGCAGGAATAAAGCCATTCCAGTACACATTTGAAAATATTCATGCAAAATTCGACTGATATTTTGCATAAATGACGTCTGTTTTGCGTACGGAAGTTAATTGGAGTACAGGAAGGATTCCGGGTCACAGCATGGGGTTTGGTCTGGGGCTTGTGGTTGATGTGCAATATTATTCCAAACTGCATAGCGTGTAAGGGAGGAAGTGTAATAAATGAGGATCGCGGGAGGCTGTTTTTATGGCTTGTCCTTTCATTAAACCCAACTCTATTTTATGGCTTGAGTCACACCTATTATTAGAGAAAAGCTCTGTGGCTAGAACCCAGGTCGGGATGCTTATTGATTACACCCCAGACTAATTAGGCTACTGCCGCTCTTTGCCCGGAGATTACAGAGTTAGGTACAGAGGGAGGCGCATTAGGGCAACGTTCTTCCTTGCAACGGAGCCAGCCACCCGGTTTAATACCAATTTATTATTTAGACATGATTAGCTCCATGTATTCTCGCTGGAATTCTGGGAAGACCGACGTTCTGCCAGACTCAAAAAGTAATAAGGTAATTTGGCCGTTTATTCGGACATGCCAGGGTCAAAAGCCTATTGTCTAAGGTTAAATTTTTAAATTAATTTTTAAATTTAAATTGCTACCAATTTTTTTAAAACATGTAAATTACTAAATTTCCTAAATGCATTATTCAAGTTCAAGGGAGAATTTTTTAAACTCTTGACACCAAATTTTTGGGGTTTGCTAGTGTCCAGAAATATGCCGTCCTGCCCTGCCGCTTGTCGCTGTCACTTTCATAGCTTAAACTTGGCAACGCCGCATCGAACAACTTATGTTTTACGGAGTTACTCCAAAAAAGTCATGAAAAACAAAATTATTGAAAAAATAAAATAAGTTCTTAATGAACCAATTTAACTTTTACAAGTCCTCTTATCTCCGCTTTTGCCTCTCGTGAAAATGAACTCACTGATGCGGGCTAAAACTAAAAGAGACCAGCTCAGCATCAGCACAGAGTGAAAGCGAAAAGAAAGCCCGTTTTCCGGCATGGTGTTATCTGTGGCGTTAAAGCTCCACACGTCACGCCTGGAAACTACCCACCTCAACTTACAATGGGATAATTTGTTCTCTCAAAAGAAGGCTTTGTAAAAAAAAAACTTTTTTGGCGTCCTTGGCTCATTCTTGCAGTGGAATCTGTGCTCTGTGCTGATTGACTTGACAGGAAGAAAGTCACGGGGGTTTGATTCGACGAGACAGACGCAGACCCAGACATACAGGTCGTCTGTTCGGCAAGTGAAAGGTGTCGGGGAAAGCAAAAAACTCCAGTCATTTCAAGTGAAAGGGTCTAAAGTCTGATTTGATGAAGTTCTGTTGAAATGGGCTCTTCAAGTAAAACAATTGAACGGTTTCAGGTTTTGGGTTGACTTTGAGTGTCGAGTTTTAAGTTTCATGACAATTCGGCCCTGGAATCGGGAATTTTAGAGTGACGCGAGATTTCGATATTTCGCAGCCGTAGAAGCTGTAAAACATTCGGTTGGAAAACCGGAAAACAATTGTCGTAGATTCAGGAATTTCGTGGCTTTCAAAGTTTCAATCGTTCGACATTGAGGCCTCGTTCATCGTCCTCAAAGTCAAAGATAAAGGAAATCGGTTAACTTTCCTTTTTCAGAGCGAGCGGTCTCGTGTGAGTGCAATATCCCAACGCGACTCATATAAAAACCTGACTCTATTCCACAATATACTGCGGCTGGATAGACAGACTTGAACGAGACCACGAAGAAATCTCAATAGTTTTACACAACTTTTGTCTTTGCCTTGTTGGTCGCATGCTTTTATTTTTTTCCTTTATTTAACGTGGATCAATCCCAATCCTGCGATCTGAACCAGGAAGAAATGCTGGTCAAACTCTGATCTGACAACTGACCAACAGGCTGGAAAAAAGTTTCTTTATGAACTACTGACTTGAATGAAATACACTTCCTGGCATCTGGCATTCTGTCAACGTTAGAACTCTTTTCTGGCATAAGGTCTCAGATCCAGGTTGGCATTTTTGGCTCAATAAAGCCTGATGCCAGTTATTTTCCTTTTTTACATGTGTCGGTGGATGAATTGACCGATTATGTCATGTCATTTTAATCTTAAACACGTAGCGTTTTTCGTACTACAGTATAGTCTTGAGTTTTCTATTTCGATTATGTCGTCGTAAGCCTCTCCGGCTTCCGTTGCGGCAGTTGTGATTCTTGTGAAACATTAATGCGATTTCAAAAAGAAAACGACCCTTATTTTGCGCTTTCAAAGTATTCATGAATTTATTTAAAACGGAACATGGATCAAGCGGAATTCTGCCTCGTTCGGGAAGTTATTTTCAATACCTGAGCATTTTATATGATAACTCTAGCTCAAACTGATACAGAAATCGCTGTTACAAAATGTCACGCGTATTGCCGATTTCTAGCTATTCAAAGGGGGCAAAAAGTTTTTCCCATGCCGGGAATCGAACCCGGGCCTGCTGGGTGAAAGCCAGCTATCCTAGCCACTAGACCACATGGGAGAGGATTGAGAGGACTCGTCTTCAGCTCAAACCAGTTTGAATCCATGGAATCTCTTGGATCGTGCTTGCTTGCTTGGCATTCGGCTTGGCTTTTCTGTTGTGAAATTGAAGATTGAACCTTGCATTTGCATGGGCCAAGCAAGTGGTAGTATACTCTCCCTCCACTACACACAGGCAGCAGAAGGTAGCATGTAGTAGCATGCCAAATGCCGCCAATGCCAATTCCAAGCACTCATCTTCAGTGTTTTTGCTTACATCCCTGTACCACCTTCTACTAATTGTATCTTGTATCCTTCCAACTTCGGCCAACTAAATACCAACGCTAACGCTTGCAAATTCGCAACCGCTAAAAATTATCAACTAAAAAAATACTATTTTCGCTAATGACAACGAACGAAAAAACTATAACTACTAATTGTAAGCTTGAGCTTGATTAAGCCTGCGAAGCAATTTAATAAAATAGGATAGTCACTTCAATTCGATTTCAATGGAATTTGGAGGACACATCTTTTGAAATTTTTATTGAATATGTAGGTATATGTTAGGTTAATATGTATTGAAACAACATAGACCAGCACAAACACTAGTCACTAACCTTTTGAAGCAATTGTACTCATCCGAAAGTTATCTTCCGCTTCCTGCTGGCCGCTGCTTTAATTCCG
>VNWX01003615.1:0-10040 GCA_009869905.1 Ceratophysella communis | reverse complement strand
GCGGTTAATGGATTTCCTTTCATAATTTAGAACAAAAGCGACGAGCATAAGCCTTTCAACTCATCCGCCCACAGCTAAATAACTCCAGCATAGCTGCAGCTCAAGCTGAACGCCACAGATTTTAGTAAGGTCCCAGTTGCCCGGTTTAAAATTCAGATTCTGGGGCAGCTTTCACTTTACCCGCTTTCACCGTAAAATGTGCGCCTTACGGATTGGTTCGTATATAATTAAACCAAATCATGTATCCAATAAACTAAACTTTAGTTCAATAGAAAGGGTTGTTGTGTTAAAGGGACTTACCATGTTGTTTATACTAACTTGTTTACGGTCTGAATTGTACGTTTAGATTAATTATGTGTGAGAAATTCAAATCTTTATGCATTTGTGCTTCTTCTCTTACAAGAATCAAGGTATCCGCAAAACTGTTTCATGTTTCCTAAGCGGTTCTATTTCGTTCCTATTTCTCGACGGAAAAGCCCACAATTTTTGTAATTAACTAATGCAAGATAAACGGAGTAAAGGAATCAGTTTGGATTACGTAAATGAGGCTGAGAAAGTAAGCGACTCGATCCGTAGTAGGTGTTGGTGTTTGGGCATTATTATTTGTCTTATAAAAACTCATTTACAAAGTTTGGTAATCCTCTGACTGCCTCCCTAACGCTCCGAACGCGGGTGTTTATGTGGCCTACGAAGCAATTTGCACTCATTCCCCACGTCCTCTTCATTGACTCGACTCGAAGAACTTCCTTTATCTCTAACACACACAAAATTACTCGTGCCATGCCCTAGGCTCAAAACCCGATTTGTTTCTCTTCCAATACCTTTATGCACCCTACTCCCCGTTTCGGATTAACCCAACACTGCCCCTATTACTTACAAAAACAACCCCAGTGGGAAGCTCAGCTTTTGGGCTGCTTTACTTTGATCAAACCAACTAAGGAGCCCAAAATTACGAACCGAATTACCTCTAAATCTTCTGGCATTCATGGATAAAATTATCAGGACTAATTTTCGAATATTTTATCAGCCATTTTCACACAGCGAGACACATGCAGCTGAAGTAGATTGAAAAGTCCGTGACCGAATTGTCGAAGCACCGCCTTGGTCAGGCATGGACGAGCAACCAGTAGTCGGAGTATCATGTTTCTCTTCTGACTAGAGCCCCTCATAATTTACGTCTTTATCTTAGACTAATGGGCCCTAATCTCTTCCTGACGGAATATTAGAGCCCGGCATGAAATTAATGCACTACTAGGCTATTAGAGCTTATAATTACTCTGGATTCAGAGACTCTTCTTAATAGCATGGATTGGACGAGATAATGGGGCCGTGCGGGAAAGTTTTTAAGATCTTAACGTATCGTGCCTCAAAATTTTGGCTAAATCCCCTATTCTTCATTCCTGTCAGTATATTTTTAGTGTCTTTGCATAATGAAGTCATCGCTCTGCTGTCTTGATGTTTAGTTCTGGTATAGATGAGGTGATATTACCATTCTTTCAACCTAGTCACTGTCGGAAGTCGGAATCTGTGTCTCTATTTGCAAGGTGTGAAGTGGCAGAGGTTGTAAATACTTCAGATTTCCTACATAGCTCCAACAGTGTTGCATGTGAGCTACAAGGACAGGGCAATCAACACTTCAACACCTCTAAATTGTTCTATTTTCCTTTGATCCCAAGAAATTTAGTTCCAGCCGTGGCTATTCAGAGAAAGCTACGTAAGAGCCAGCGAGTCGGATTTCATCTTGCCAGGGAAATGCCTGTGCTGTGCAAAGCTTGAAAGACTCCTAGCAAAACTTTGACGAGAGGAGAAACAACAGGAAAAATAGGAAAATCTGACGCCGGTTCTCCCTGAACAGAATTTAATTATCTTTCAAGTGGGTTTAGTCGGGTAGAAGAAGGAAAAGAAATCAGGGGAATTGAATACGGAGAACTGTAGCGACTAGCAACGAGGAGGGGATCTCCTTGCAAAAACAGACCCAGTTCCAGCTAACTAGATCCAACGTAGAACAGGACTGCATTTCAATTCAAAGGAACAACATGCAAGCAGAATTTCATAGCAATCGTAACAAAAATATTCAGCTTAATTTTATTTTAATTTGATATAGTTAGACCTAATATTTTAAACTCCAGAAATATTCCAGCTTATAAACACACGCATAAATAAATCGGTTATGACCACAATATTNCCAGCTTATACACACACGCATAAATAAATCGGTTATGACCACAATATTGGTTAAAATACGATGATCAATTAAACTGTATCCATCGATTCCTAGCAATACAAAAACTTCGTTCACGACATAATCCTATAAGACTTCTAAGCTCTGCCCGAATTTACCGATGACTCACTCTATTCTTATTTAGACGTTGAGGCTAACTAAGTTTGAAACAGCCCCATAAATGCCCTCCATTCATGTTGGTACAAAAATAATTCTCAGCACCCATCCCTTATTGGTTTGACTAATGATAAATAATTACTCTCTGCCCAACGCAGATGGACAAATCTGACAGATAGCCACGCATTTACGTACGTTTCCGAGCCTAGGTCCACGAGCTGGAAAATGGCTTGCTTTTACCGTAATAAAAGTGAGACGCTTAAGTAGATTCTCCGATCCTGGGTACAGGGTTTCCATTTCCCCACCCAAATCATTTCTTCCAGAACTGAAAACACTACGTCGCGAGGGTTGAAAATGTCCAGAAACCAATACCGTCACAAATAAGCGGACACTACTGGAGTGGTATCCCGTAATTACCACCAAAATTCACACATGCGCTCACGCCGATCACCAAATAATTTTAGTCGTTTTGCGCTCATTAAGAACATAAATTTAGCATTTTGGAAAATTTTAGTAGCAGGAATCGATTTGAATAAATAGATTAAAAAAATACGATCCACCTGACCTTAACTAGCAGTGTCTGCTGTTGTCGTGGATAAACACCGTATTCAAATACAGTTAGCCTACAACTTAAGGACAAGGCCGCACATCAGTATATTTAGTACTTAGGCCGAACTATATTTTTAATTACAGGAGCACTGCCGCGTCCTTGTTTAATACTCAGGTGTTGATTACATAAGCTTTGTCCTCATACATCGAAACTGTTAAATTATACAAGTTGTAGCCTTATTGCGTGTAATTTTGCTGTCGTTTTAGCTAGTTTGTACAAGCACCATGCAAGAAACAATCAGTTCACTACAGGAGTTGCAGCGGCATCATTTTTTTAAGAAATAAATCTAGCTATGAAGAATTACCCGTATTTGATTTCGATCGGAATATTTGTTATCGTTTTATACCCTACGCAAACCTATACTTTTTTCTATAATTACGCCAGCTTAAATAACACCGAATATTCCGAAATTTTCAGCAGCATCGAAAGTGTTAAGTTTTACTCGCTTTCGAAAAAATCGTGAGTTGGAATTAAATTTTTCATGGTTAAATTTGATAAATAAGGTTCATAACATCTAACTAAACAGAGACTCCAGGGCTGTAACGCAAAACAAAATTGAGGATATAAGTACTCTCGACCAAGCCGGGTTAGTTAAAGGGAAGCTAATCAAAATTATCGTACATGGATTTGCTTCTGGCGTCAACACTCCACATGAGCCATGCCGCGTTCTTGTTCCAGGTATGTAAAATGCAGTTTCAACTCGTAGATGTTAGCTTAAAAAAACTTGTAAGACATTATGTAAATTTATCTAAAACCCCAATACCCGCCCAGCTTACTTGAAGAAAGATTTCGACAATCTTATTTGCGTGGACTGGTCTCTACTGGCAGCAGCTAGCATACCTCTTCCAATAGACCTGCTAAGGTATGTCAAAATTCTGAAGATCAATGTTCCACGAGTCGGAGAAAGAATAGCAAAACTTATTGAATCACTACTGAATAAAAATTTAATACAAGATCCTACTATGGTGCATTTAATCGGACACAGTCTTGGAGCCCACGTAGCGGGTGCAGCAGGTGCTCGGGTCAAACAACTCATCGGTAAAACCGTTGGTCGTATAACAGGTCTAGATCCAGCAGGTAATATTGGCTATTACCTTTACTAAAATCTTTACAAAGTCGAAGTCATGCCTGGATAAAAATTTACAGGACCACTCATAAACCTGGTGAGCGATAATGTGCGCCTTAACCCAAGCGACGCCATGTTTGTCGATGTTATTCATACTGATAGCGGATTTCTTGGAAGTAGACGAAGTTTTGGGCATGTTGACTTCTTTGCAAATGGTGGAAAAGGTGAAGATCAACCGGGCTGCTCTTCCCCAAAGTTAACTTTTCTTCGCGGTAAGGTTTATCTAAATAAATTAATTTTCTGACATGATGTTGTGCCTTTAGATAAAAATGGCTAGTTTGCAGACGTTCTAACTTCTAGCTTATGTATTAACAGCGGCTGATCCCGGGTGCGGTCACAAGCTGTCTAACTCATATTATGCAAGGACAATCCTTGGGGAAGTTTTCAAGGGATGCAAATGTGCGAAAAATAGGTTCAGACCGTCGAAAACGACTTGTGCAAAGCCAGTCAATGTGAATTGTACGGAAACGGCTTCATTTGGAGAATATGCATCAGATACGTAAGTGAAAAGTTACAGAATTCTAACGCTTAAATTTACCCCTAGGTCAGGGACGCACTTAAATATAATTTAATTTTTCTATTTTTTGTTTTGATTTGTAATCCTTAATTCGATTTGACTTGTTTAAGGGCACGAGGGGACTACTATTTGCATGTTCCAGCTGCTCAAAAAACAATTTCTGCTTGAAAACTCCAAAGCTCGTATAAAATTAAATATTCTAGATGAGCTTCAACGTAAGCATAAGCATTAGCCCTGTGCAATTGAAGATAAATAAAATAAACAGACCACTTAAAATGAATCTATATTCGAATGATTTCATGGTTTAGTTATGAATTACCTAGGGTCAAACACCAGTCGATTCCGAAATAATCTATAACAAACTGACCATGAAGAAAACAAATCTACAAAATCGACAGCGGATACAATATACATGCTAAAAGTTGTGGCTAAAGCTGTGGAGACATCAAAACGTATGAGCATAAATTAAGAGGTTGGAGAGGGCGGGTACACTTGGGGAGTTGAACTTTTGCCTTTGTGTTTCTGAATGGAGATTGATAGGAAAGATTTTGGGGCTTTCTTTTTGTCTCTTTAATTCCTGGGGTCTCCCCTCCGCACATAATGTCTCCATGTCCGTCCGTCTGTCTTGTGGGAAGCTGGAATGGAATACATCCTAATTCCGGACTCTTCCCCTTACTTACTCCCAGTTCTCCGTAGAGACTTTCCAACTGTCATATAAAACTTGGGCTCCCCTCCTGCCGCAAAAACTTCCGACTTTCCGCCACTCACCCTCAGCCGCGATTCCAATACAATACAACGAGCTTTTTATTTCTTGGCAAATCCTACGCACTATAACGGAGTGCCTTGGCTTTGGCCACTGTAGCTTCATCCCCTGATTCATTCATTAGAGATTGAGACAGAAAACGTCCCATCACGTTCAGAGACTTTGAGCTAAACTTTTCCGGTCACACGTCACACAGTTCCATCCCTCAACCCCGCCTTTCACTTAGCATCTCCACAGAGGCTTTCCCCTAGTTCTTATTCGATTTTTCGATTTTTGTCAAATGTGGATTGATGTGACCCTGGTGAGTTTGGAGGGTGATAAGTCATTCCTGGACTTATTAGTATTGACAGAGCTCTCTGTCAATGGACCACAAAGTCATTTACGCAAAAATGCATCTGCTTTCAGCCCATCCGCGTTTTTGACTGGAATTCCGTTCATGTTGATTAGGCACTCTTGGCTACGGCCTCAGCCTCACCCAAGGGATCTCATTTGACGGCCGAGAAATAAAAGTTTTTTCTCTCTCTTCTTCCCACTATTATTATTTGATATTGATACGGAGACTTAGCTATGTAGTACAGTGGAGTCTGGATTTCTCCAAAACTTTTTATCTGCGCGTTATAGGAAAGAGATATGGAAAATATCCGTAGGGGAATCAGAGCAATTGCCCGTAAAAATGAAAATCTACACAAGCCTCCCCCGACTCCTTACACCCGCACATGACTGTGTGGGAAGCTAAATGAAATTTTATTGAGTTAATTTCCTTATTCCCGCCTCTGCTCTAATAAGTCTCGACCAGAAGTCAGACTCCGCCAGGGCAGCGGGGAATAAATATAAAATAAAGTCTTTAGTCCATTTCCGAGCGTAGCCATGACTCCTGAGCCTTATTATTTCGATTCAACGGGGCTTGGACTAATGGGGGATTCCTAGCCCTCTGGCCTCTAGGAATAAGTATCCTCTGAAACGAGAGTCAGGGAAAAGTATTAGATTGGAATGACGGAAGGAGATGGGAAAGTCTTGGAATTGGGTGTAGTAGTAGTTCTTCTCTACCCAGAAACCCATTCCTGGCCCTGACAGAAGGTGGACCAGAAGACAAACAGAATTGGGAAGTGAGTGGATGAATGTGTGGCAAGTCGTCGGGGTCGGGGTGACTGAAGGTGTCTTTTTTACACTTTCTCCATTTCAGCTCTGGGATGGAGATGTCACGCCGTGCGTAGAAACTCACTTCGCGTTTTATTGTTATTAGTTCTCGGTACTTCCCTTTGATTTAAGCTCAACCAAGAACAGACCACCAGCCTATAATTGCACGCAGTGACTTCCTCAATTCCCCATCTCTGACGAAACCCCGATCTCTGAGCATTGCAGGTCTGGCCTGTGACTATAATTACATTTCTAGCTTCCAACGCGATTCCAACTTCCAACCCTCACCCCGAGCCGGTTAATAGACTTGGGCCCTTGCATATCAATGACTCACTTGACTCCTCCAGTGGATGTTTGACAAATGAAATATGATCTGGGGATTTTTCCATGGCATCAAGATCAAGATTCACCGGAACCTTTAAACGGTCTCAGGCAAGTCAGCAGGGAGATGAAAGGAAGCCGAGGAATGTGCGATATTCCCAAGGGAGGATTCCTTCTATCTGCATCGCGGCTTTTCTAGGCTCGGCCAGCGTGGAGAGACATTTCACTTGGACAGTCAAGCTCAAGCCAAGCCAGGTTGAAAGCCGGATCCGAACTTTGAACCGTGTCTTATGCAGTTCTACGTCAATTCCAGGGTACCCCTCTTGGTAATGGTCTGGGTTGAGTTCATGGGTGTTTGAATATACACAATACTATACCACTCAGCTGGCATTATTCAATACGGTTTTAAATGCCCGATCTCAAGCTGTAGAGAAAATTACATGCTTTCTCCAGGAGACTGCATAACCTCGTATACCCAAATTATAGCCTACCATTTGACGATTGGCACGTTATGCAAGCAGGAGCATTTTTCCAAGAGACACTTGCATTTTCTTAGGCGTGAGGGAGGAAAAATTACCCTTCCATGGATTTAGTATTTTTCTCTGAACTTCTAGAGCAGAACCATGGAGAAAGTGAAGTGAGACCACAAATTGTAGAAAATAAACAAGGATCCACACACGAAGAACTTAGAGACCCAAAAACTTTATTTTCCTCAATAGGTTTTCAATAATATTTATGACTGTAGGGAACTCCAGAGACGTAGAAATGGCTTATAAAATAGTTTGCTCTCTTTGTAGTCTTGGGAATTGGACTAGCTTTTGCCTTCTCGACTTTATGGAGAAAGTGTACAAGCAAACTCAATCCTAATTATTAGGCTCTCGCTCCTAAGACCTAAGCCTAAATGCTTTCACCTCATGTGTGTGCTCGGAGATTACCATCTCTGATGCTCATACATGAACTCAGGTAATATCAAGTTTCATTTGTATTAAACTACTTTATCAAAAATATTTCTACTGCCAAACTTTGGGCGAAAGTAATGACACAGGAGCAGAGCATGGAAGAACCGCATTCCGCCTTATTATTTACATTCAGACTTATTTGTAAGCCATAATTTAAAGTTTTGTATATTATTTCACCACTCCTTCAACATAGTAATCATGGCTGTAATGAAATAAAGCAGAAACGGAAAGAAAGGTACTCGACTAAATGTGAGTATGCTTTCTCTTCATGCCTGAGCAGAGCTGAATTCTAACCTTATTATTACATGCATGCATGTCGTCTCATGCTTAGCACAGAGACATATGTAGCTTAGCTTTGCCCTCACGGAGACTCTGCGAAGCCCCCGTGTGCAGTAATAAGGTGAAAGCTATAGAGCGAGGATAATGGGCCATATATCTCACTGTAGTTGGGGATGGAGCGGAGAAATCTGATTGATCGGCCCAAGGGTTGAATATCGATTACGCTCCTAGCCTGTAGAATAAGACCCTGGAACAACAAACGGAATGAAGACGGGGAAAGCGCGTAAAAGAAAAGGGGGTAAATGTCGTTTGCATGTCTTTCTTATTATTTCTTTCTCTCTTTCTTTTTTTCCGCAGACTTTGCCTTCGAGACAAGTCCAAAACTATTAGAGACCAAGGCTAGAGGGCTAGGACGCACACGGGTAACAAACCAATTGAGCGTCTTGGTCCTCCGTCTCGCCATGTAGCATGCCCGGATTTCTGTAGCATGTGAGCCAAGGGGGTTGCAGCGAAGGACTCCCGCACATATTATTAGGAACAATATAACTTTGGCGTAATGGTAGGGTTGAAGCAGGAGGTACTGATCCGCAGTCACTTACTCACTTTATGAAAAAGGAGAAATTGCATGCTTACACACACAAATAATGTTCGGCTCACGTGTTGTCCACAATTTGGCGGAGAAGAGAGAGAGAGAGTGGAGTGCCTTTCATCCCTCCCTCACTCTCTATGCAATATCATCTATAAATAGTAAAAACTTGATTACATTCCGTCATAAAACTACGAGCTCTTGCTCAGAAACCTTTCGTTTATGACCTATTCCTTCTAATATAAATGACTCCCATTTCCATGCAGAATCAGATTCATTCCTAGACCCGACCTCTTAAGCCTCAACTCTGATTTGTTTCTAATGACATAATACGTTCGGGCAGGGAGCCACCCCACTTGCTCGAGTAAACAATTGATTTACTCCCGTGGAAAATTTCGTTTGAGAAAACGGCTCAAGTTTTGTACACGGTATGGAAAATTTTCGGTAACTGTATCGCGTATGAACGCTACTACTAAATAATAGGATTATCTCCGTCCCGTCATAGTCATAACGATTCAATTCTGCTGATACTCAGGCGGTTCATTACAACTGAAGCTAAGCCGAGATTCGACGGGCAAATAGTTTTGCATGCTCCTCTAGAGCTCTGGAGAAAGGTACGGAAGGTCTTTACGATTATGGCCATTAAAGAGGGGGATAATGGGTTCATAAGTGACATCATCAGGGAGTCATGAGTCTGGGCAGGGATGATACATGCGTTTATTAGGGTTATGCTAATGCTCTCTCTCCATTAATGTCATGGCTGTAAGGGGGTGGAGAACCGTATGCATTTTAATTAGCCCCACTTCTTCCAGTCCCCTATTCTTAGCTTACCCTTGTCTGCAACCCGCTTTCACCACACAATGTTGCATTCGACGGAAAATCTGAGAGTTGTGCGTGTGGAAAATGAGGATGATAAAAAGAATATGAGATTCCATAAAAATTGTAATCTGACGGATGAGACAATCTGGATACAAGTACACTTTCAACTTTCATAAACTGGCAAGCATTTTATTTTTCTGAGAGAGGATCATATCATAAGTGAAGCTCTGTACGCTACACTAGAATACCAAGTTTTAGCCCACCCGATGCATGTGTTACTCGAGCAATGTCATCGGAAGTTGGCTACGAAGTCAAGCTAGCAATCTGGGCTTGTTGGGACTGAAGTGGGCTCTTGATTCTTTAATGTCAGATTGTGTGTTGGGTGGGTGTTGTTGTTGTGATTTGGCGGACAGGAAGATGACTTTCGCTACGGCGTCCCACTAGCTCAAGCCAGTGGATCTCGATCGTAGTAGGCCGAGAGTCAAGAGGGTCCTCTTGTTTTACTACAGAGAAAATGAGAAAAAGAAAGACGTTTTGTGCCATGTCTCTGGAAACAAGGACTCTTGGCCTACGTGTGATAGACAC
>VNWX01003614.1:0-10040 GCA_009869905.1 Ceratophysella communis | reverse complement strand
TACACAATCAAAAATAAATAAATAAAAACAAAGTTGTATTGATATAATGAATATTACTGACACTTTTTGAGCACAATGTTCATCCAAACTTACCCGAAAATAGGGTTCAGTAAGAAAGCAACTGCGGTTAGTATTCCTGGTCTGTCAGTGAAATTCATAGCCTGAAATTGACGTAACGTACGCAGTAAGTTAATTGATTTCATTATAAAAGCAAGGGCGAAGTAGATCTTATGTCTTGCTAATTTTTTCTTACTTTATATGAGAAAAGTGAAGATATCACAGGCGGTGCCCCAGAAAATATAGAGCCAATGGCGATCAAAATACCAAAAGTAAAGTAGAAGGCACACTGAACTGCTAAGATCTGGGAGATAATGAGAGTAGGATCCCAAACCGTGACACGAAACTTCCCACTCATTCAGCTCAGGGTTAATTCTCGGCGGTACCCGAGAATATCAGGTCAGAGGTGAGTCATTAGATCAATCCTTGTTGCACGTGCACGTTTGACGTCACGTTTCACGCTTAGCTTGAAGTTTCTCTCCTTGTCCTTGTTTATAGCACCTCCGCCTCAGCCTCAGCTGTTTCAGAAATACCACGGCCGCGACCCGTGACCTCCTGATAACTGAGAAATGGTAGTAGAGCACAAATTCGATTAAGATAACGTGACGCAATAACTCCGATTATGGATTATTAAATGACAAATGCGTCAAAACAGTTGAATTTTGCGTTCGGGAACAGATTGAGTTTGAGCTCGCTCGCTCGAGTGACAAATTCGATTTGATCGCAAACAAGCGCAGGTTTTAGTATGGCTCTTTGCTAAGCGAACCGTGTACCACGCCCCGCCGCCTCACTAAATTAATTAACCCGTGTACCCGGGAGAGCCCTTAACGAGGGTACGAACCAATGTTTGTAAAAACTTGCAATCATGGAGCTCAATATGCTAATTTGTTGTTTTTTTCGACCACGAATTGAGTACCATTTATTCCACAGTCATATCTGACATGCCATAGCCAAGCCAGCCACCAGCTGAAAATATTTGAAATTCAACGGGCGGGAGATAGAGTACGTCAATAATTTTTTTGGAAACTCGACGGATATCCCGCAGCCCGCAGCTCAATTCAAGGTCACTTGTGCACCCGTGTCGGATTCGGCGGTGCAAGGCGCAAGGACAATGAGGAGGTCTTTCAGGGAACGGGAACTGTCACTATTCTGCCAAATCACTCCCTCAACTTCACTTTAAGTTTTGCCCTTGATGGGCATTACATTCACACACGGTAGTCACTTTTCCTATTGTTCTTAATATTTTGTATTATTGTAGCCAAAATTTATAAGTAGCGTTGTACTGTTTTCATTCGCTAACATTCACGCTTAAATTTTAATACTAAAAGTAGGATTGCTTAATCCTGAAGCCTGGCCGGTTACTCGTTAGCATCATCAGTTTCGGGCTTCGGCCAGCAATACTTTCATCTTCGCACTGTGAATTTGTAAGTCAGTCTTTCCTATGTCCAAGTCATGCCCTTGCCTTGTGCCTTGAGCATTACTTACTTACTTATTTAATCGGATTTTATATAATCAAAATTGGCGTTGAAGTATACGCAGGTTTTACTTGATAAGATTTTTAACATTCGAAATTTTTCAAAGCCCGGATTAAATAAGATTTACTTAACCGTTCGACTATAGCTAACAATCATCCTGAATTTACATTAGACTTACGAAATATGACCTTTTTAAAAGCAACAATGTCTTTATTGCTGATTGCATAATACATGCTCCGCCATGGAAGGAAACATTATCTGCATTCTAGTACCGGCATTTACAATATTTTTAATTCCGCATAACTGTTTATAATTTTTGAGAAGTTTTGTCTGAAAAATTTATGGTGTTTGACGGTAGCCTAGAAGCGCCGATTGAGATTGAGAAATCATATTCCTCTGTGAAGAGGATGCCGGCATGGCACTGGAACTGATCGTAAATCTGTAGTGAATCCCAGTACCAATCCCAATCCCAGTCAGCATACTTTCTTATCATAATGGTTAGTCTACGTAAAGCTTCGGTGACATGAAAGCTTCCTTCGGTCATTTATCCGCAGCAGATGGTTCTCGCGATTCATTGAACTTCTAAATCTGACTCTGACTAAATCCCTGGACTGACTTGATTACAAGATTTGGAATGAATGAATATTTTATACCGTGGCTCTGTCAATCCACACTTGCGTCAATTTCAGGGTCACGGTCACCGCGAGCGTAAAGCGTAGTTTTTTGGTAAAGTAAGGAAACCATCTACCTAGTCTGAACGAATTATCGGACTGGATTTTCGGAATAAATCGATACATATACAGTTTTAACGGAATAGAATACAACCCAGTGTTAGAGTTTTTGTGAGTGAAAAGGTAGTGGCTGTATCACTATTATTATGCCTATGAAATGAACAGGTTCGTCAATTTAACCTTTAACGTGTTACATAATATCAGCATTTGCATTGCATTAGCATTTTTTGTATTTTATCCTGGACGCTGAACGAGCTCTCTACTTCCATAATTCAGTTTATCAAGGGTGCGGTAGGGTAATCGATTCAAGCTCCGAGGAAAGCAGGATAATTGAAAATATTCATAATTTACATTATTCACTTTATTATTTTATGAGGTGTAAATATTTGAGTTACTGTTTGAGACGACTGTTTTAGTGTTGAGGCATGCTAAATTTAAATAGAATTAAAAAGAAAATGTAAAAAATGCTGAGCAAAATCAACAAAGGTGTTGTACCTACGTCACTACCTCAAGCTTACGGCGTACCGCGCACCACTTGCAGTCTAATTTCTGTAAAATTTGAAGTGCTGATTGCTGATACATATTATGAATTATGAATAATAAATTGCGCCCAAGCATTCATGAATTATAACTTACTAAGGCAGTATCATGATTTTGTATTACAAATTACAAATTCATAGGAGATATTAGCAGTATAAGAAGCTCATTCCTTGCCTCACCTGCCTGAAATTAGGCAGTGTGTGTACACGAAATTACCGATAACGCTATGTGTTTAACTATCCGCGTCTGTCAGTTTTACTATAATAGTAGTATTTTTTTAATACAGTTTCAGTCAGCCGTCCGCCAACGGCGAAGAGTCATTTGTCCTATGATTAAGTTCACTGGCTTAGCTCAAAGACGCGGAGTTATGACTCAGCAGGGTTGGAAAGTCTGCCAAGACAAAAAAATCTACTCCGAACGGGTATTTTTCTACTCCCTAACAGAATTTTCTGCTCCCAAATTTTTGCCAATTTTTTTTGTCAAATCCGGTCTAACATTTAAGTCAAAATGAAGTTTAATTTCCCGCTCGCCTTTCTTGACTGTTACTTATAAAACTAGCAACCACCGAAGACGAAGGCGCTAATAGTTTTTACTATTTAGCATTCGCTTCGCGTATTTTCAAGGATTGATTGAGTAAAATAGACAAACAAAAATTAGCTACCGCCGAAGGCGCTAGAACTTTTTGACTTATTTTAGTCCGAATCGCTCTTCAAAAGTTTATGGAACAGCTATCAAACGGTATTAACGAAGTCAGCTAGCACTAGAAAAGTTTAGGATAGTTTTAGCATATTCATGCCAAGCTGGCATTTCAGCTTGTCTAGCTAGCAGAACTGGTAGAACTGCTAACAGAACTTACGCACCGATAGCGCTGAAAATTTGTTAGGGTATTGGTTTCATGAATACATTCTTCGCCTGTCGCTTTCACAAGTTAATTCCCGTCCCCGCCCGCTCCCGCACGAAATTAATTGGCGCAGACAGCGGAAGAAATCGTTTAGCCGTTGAGTTCTTCTCTGATTTTCTCTTCTTTCTGTCTCTCTTTTTCCAATCACCCTCGTTTTATATTCTATACTACTTTCCTATTATCGCTCCCTCTTTTCTTCTCTTTTCTCCTACTCTACTTTCTTCTCCTTTTTCTATTTTCCCTCTCCATTTCTTCTCCCAAATATTTCCTCTCCCTATTCTTCTTCCTCCTCTTCTCTTTTTCTTTCCATCATTCTTTTCCTCTCCTTTCTTTCCCCTTCTCCGTTTCTTCTCTTTTCTTTTCCCTCTCTCCCTATCTTCTCTCTCTTCCATTTTTAACCCTTTTTTTCTCCTTCACCTCTTTCTACCTCGTCCCTTTTCCCTTCTCCTTTCTTTTTCTTTCCCCCTTTCTTCTCCTCTCTCTTTTTCCTTTCTCTCTTTTCTCTCTCTCCTTTTCTTCTCTTTTCCCCCCTTTCCTCTCTCTCCTTTTTCTCTTCCTTCTCTCTCTTTTCCTTTTCTTTTTTTCCTTCTCCTTTTTCCCCCTCCTTTTCCCTTTTCCCCTCTCTTTTTCTACTCCGAACCTAGTTCGGATGTTCGGGAAGACTTTCCAACCCTGTGACTCAGCTGCGCCTAGCTAATTATTTTTTAACGATACCCAATACACATTGTTAGTCTCATTCCAAGTATTTAAGTGCTTACTTTTTTAAACCCAGAATTATATCACACTCCGCGCGTCATGAATCTTTGGTGAAAAAGCTTATCACATCTGGCAGGAACTTTAGGACCCGATCCCCGACTGGCCAGAATTCAGGATATTCCGAAAGTTTGCAATTACTGTTACTATTCAATTTTTAGCTTATCATTAGTGAGCAGGGCTTAAATTAGGTAAATTGATACGACATTGCATGTTACACAATACTTTCACTTATAAGAGCGATAGATTGCATGTGGGTGGGATAGAAAATAGAACTGAAATTTCGCAGAGATCGTATTACTATTGTTTACACTTCTTTCTATTTCAGCCCCAAACAGTTGGTGCGTGACGAGATCAATAGAATCCAAAATTGACACTGATGTCGGAGCCTGAAAACGTCAGAGCAACATGAATCCTCATTTAATACACGCCTGCCGCATTGTTATAAATAATAATTCTTTCCTCGAAAAAAGTGTTCACCGAAACTCGTGACACTGATTGAAATTTAACTTTAAACTTGTAGCCCTATTTCATTCTTTAATCGTGCTACTAGTCAAAATTGCCCTGTTTTGTGGGCATTAGGGTTCGTTAGCCTAATCCAGTATTAAATATAACTTGTAGATTTAAGTCTCAATGCAGTCGTAGTTCTCCGTGCAGTATTATTCTCACCTCGCAACGGTAATGAATGTCTCTAGTCATGTAGACAATAATATTTAATGCAACATATCACTGATCTCTAAACGGAAGATTAGAAAATCCGAGTGGAAGGACTGAACACAGCAACGCCTTGCCGGAGCGAATTATCGGCCATTACCTTCTAACTTCCTGAGAAGTTAATTGTATGATAAGAATCCAGTCGCCATACAGTCGACGTCTTGTATTCCAGTTTAGAAGTTGTGCTTGACTTACTAATTTCTCGTGTCATTCATCCGGGAATAGGAATCCTGATTTACGCCTACCAATAGTACCTGAACCGAGCATTTGGGGAGTGAATTCAAGTCAAGTAGGAAGTCCATCTCCTTGTTTGCTCTTTAATTGTGCATCTGTGATCGTGAAACAATAGCTAGTTTGTTGGTCTAAAGTCAAGATGACGAGCTTTTGTCATCAACTAAGATTGCTTCTTTGGAAAAACTATGTTCTTCGCAAACGCCATAAGGTGAGATTGATTTGGGCTTGTTTTCTTTAATATTTGTATCATGCTGTTAAAATTTGTGTGCCAATTCAGGTACTGCTTAAAATTTTTGTAAATTTCGTTCCCGTCTGGTGTTTCATTTACGATTTATTTTCTTTTATGTATTTTACAGATGCGCATCGTCCTCGAAATTTTATGGCCGCTCTTTCTATTTCTAATTCTGATGTGGGTTAGGACAAGAGGATTAAAACTTAATAAACCTGCCTGTAAGTGTTCTTTTACGAATTTTCTCCATTATGTGTTATTTTTCCCTTGTTTCAATACCATCGAAAATCGATGTTGTATAATCTTATAGGTCATGTCGTAGAAAAAGCGTTACCGTCAGTTGGAGGTTTCACGTTCTTACAAAACTACATTTGTAGTCTCAACAATACCTGTTTCAATCAGGGCCATGGTGAAAGTGAGTATGTTGAAAATGATGCCGGAAAAATGTGGGAAAACGCGACGTAAGGATTTTTTTTTAAAATCGTAATTCGTATTCGTACGTATTTCTGATTCGAAATGCGAGAATTAAAGTTTGAGTGCATGATTTTATTAGATTACCACAGTTCGTGAGAGAAAGCGGTCCCTTACTTCTGGAGATAATGGAAAAACCGGAAGGCGTTGACACAGTGCGAAGATTATGGAATGATACCAAAAATTATCTAACGATCATTCGAGGAATGCGAATTAAAGAGCAAACAAGGAAACTAGGTACTCAAATGTATCCATTAAATTGTTGTATTAAATGCCTGGAATAATATTAAATAAATTTTTCGTGTTGTGGGCTCTAGGAACTGTCAAACTATCAAAGTTGCTAAAACCTGTAGGAGTCAATGGCTTCTTATCAACAGCTCCGACTTATGTATCACTGACAAGATCTCAGCTTGAGGAGTTCCTTGATTCAGATGTTCATCTTGACAAGCTTGACAAGGTTATTGCACCTTGTTCCCTTTAAAAAGATATGACTACTTGTATCTTTTGATTTTGACCTACTGGGGTTAAATAACTAACTCGAGTTCAATTTGTATACCCTTTGCAGGCGTCCTTTGACAAGGTCATTAATGATTTCCAAGCCGGCAACTGTGATAGCAAAAGTAACTACGAGCTGTTAACTATCAAAAGTGATGAGTTGTTTCAAGAATTATGCTCTCTGGGTCAGCGTGACGCTTTTGTGCTGCTCTTTTTGTTCAACAACTTTATGGATAAGGAAGGGTTAGCTAATCAGGTAGGTCAGGGTCTAATTTGGTCAGTGTCGGCTTTGTAGTAAACAGGTTAACGACGTTTGGGCTTATTACCAACAGATTGAAGAATCGTTTGAAGGCGACATAACTTCTGCGTTGATGCCTTTAGGCGGAATACCTGATTTGAGTACTTATGACCCTAAGACGATGGAAAATTTGTTTTCTCTGTTTCGGTATGTATATCGTGCTTTTGAATAGTTTTAATTTCAACATAATTTCTTCTAACAACTTTTTATTACACAGGATTGTTGCAACTTACTTCGAAGAGTTTTCTAAAATTTTGTTGTCAACCGTGAACAAAGAAGTGAAGCCTGATCCGAAGGATAAAAAGCTCAACGAGCGTCAGAAAGAAGAGAAACGGAGCGATGATTCATTTGCTTCTGGAACAGCACTTCTCTATAAAATGTTTTGCGGAGTTGAAGTGAAGCCGAATGCTACTGTTTTCGGACTGGATGGTGACCAAACAGATTCGTAAGAATCTTCGAGTTACAAATAGAATTCATTCAGCTTAAGACTTTTGAAAGTTCTGATTGCAATCTCTCATGAAATTTTGATTCCCAGGTTCGATAGCTTACGTGATCGCCTACGGGACTGGAAAAACAAAAAGTTGTACCTAGAGGATCCAGATGTTGGTCCTCTCTGCAATACAATTTTTGAGAATTTGGAATCTCGGCCGTTTACAAGTTTGCTGTGGAAGCAAGTAAAACCGTTTATCAGGTATAGAGAAAGTTTCTCTACGAGGTACGAATACACTTTTCAATTATTTTAGGTGAATCGCATGATTACATATATCATTTCGTTAATTTCACAGGGGCAGGATATTGTACTATCCGCATACACCCTTTACTGAGACATTGATGCGAAAAGTAGACTCTAGATTCGAAGAGTTACAAGATCTGGAAAAGACATTCAATGCTGTTCTAACGCTTTTGCATAGAACCCGGGCTTGGTTTTCTCTGCATCAACAGGATTTGATGGATCTTCAAGTAATCCTACGTTCAAAGATAGTTTGTTGTGTTTTGTCACGTAAATATTGACTAATCTCTTTAAACAGAACATGCTAAAAGACTCTGATACTGTCGAGACAATCATGACACTTCTCGGAACTCTGACGGAGTTAGGAAACAATGAAAAAGCTCAAGTACAGAAGCTGTTGGAAGTGGTGAAAAAAGTGGACTTCAATAAGACGGATCTCTTCTTAGAAAATCTGGACTTTGGTTCGGAAATGGAATCAGAAGTCTTGAGCGTGAGTTCAAAAATAAATTATCGAGTTATTATGGTTGCAGGGATCGGCACGCCTTTAAAAAACATTGAATTTTGTATTGATTCTGTTTTTGAAGTGTATTCGGTACAACAAGTCTACACCGTACAAGTTGACTGCAACTGGAGGCGTAGGACTTGGAAATGTGACTTTTAAATCAGAAGATGAGGCCGTCGCAAATGGCATGAAATTATTGGCTGATAACAATTTGTGGGCGGTTGTAATATTCAAAGATTTACCAAAGGATGGATCTGCTCCCCGTCATCTGAGTTATAAAATTCGGTCAGTTGGCAGCAGTGACCTTCAGAATTACCCCTATTGACACCTATGCTATTTATATGTATATATATATTCCATTTTAGAATGGACAGCGACAAGGTTGATGGAACAAGATTCATCAGAGACAGACTTACCAAGAAATCTCCGCGAAGAAGACCAGCAATTGATCTTAAATATATTACCAACGGGTTCATTTATTTGCAAGAAATGATTGAACATAGCTTTGTGGAGGAAACAACCGGAATCGACTTCTCGCAAATATCTATCTACCTTCAGCAATTTCCATTTCCCTGTCACATTTATGACCAGTAAGCTGCATCTTGCGTCGCACTGGTAAACGAGAATAAGAATCGGATATTGACTCTGACTTTTCTACTTCAGGTTCATACGAGCTATTTCCAATACATTTCCACTGTTCATGGTTCTCTCTTGGGTATATGCGTCATCCATGATAGTCAAGTCTGTAGTTCTTGAGAAAGAATTCCGTCTGAAAGAAGTAATGAAAGTCATGGGATGTGGAAACTCTGTTATTTGGACTGCATGGTTTATCGACAACTTTGCTGTGATGACAGTTTCCTCTATTATCCTGTCAATAATTCTGAAGGTTCGTTTTGAATTTTTTCATGCCATTAGATTCGAAAGCTGATGATTAATGCATTTCGTCTTGTGTTTCCAGTACGGAAAAGTCATCGAGCACTCAGATATATTCATTATCATGTTCCTGATCATATTGTTTTCGATTGCGACCATTTGCTTCAGTTTCTTTATCTCGACATTTTTTACGAGAGCTAATTCTGCGGCTGCTGCGGGTATGTCATCCCAAATGGATTGAGTCATTTGGTAAGCATGCTGATGAGCGATTTAAAAATTTTACTATTCTTCAGGTGGGATACTGTTCTTCATAACGTACCTACCATACAATTTCATGTTGATTTGGGAGGATCGACTTACCTGGTATCACATGTTGGCTAGCGTAAGTACAATTTTGCAATTCGGTTTTTAAAGTCTATCTTTGTTTATACTGAATTTTTATTGTGTTCAGTGTCTATTTTCCAATGTGGCTTTCGGCTTCGGTTGTACTTATTTGGCACGCTTAGAAGAAGATGGCTTGGGAGCTCAATGGGACCGAATAACAATACGAACCTTACCCGACGATGATTTCAATCTGAGTTATTGCATTCTCATGCTCATTTTTGACAGCTTTTTGTACATGTCTTTAACTCTGTATATTGAAGCAGTATTTCCTGGTAAGATTTTCATCTCTATTACCTGTTTCCAGCTCTAGCGTACTTTTTTCATAAGTCCAGACGTTTCTTTTAACAGGCGACTCTGGAATGCCAAAGCCATGGTATTTCCTTTGTCAAAAGTCATTTTGGAAGCGACGTGCGTCAATTGTTAAGGAGCAGCTAAACCAGGACAACTACGAGCCAGTTCTGCCTCCCGATTCTGCTTCTGGTCATGGTATTATACAATAAACATTGCTATGACTTCCAGTTTCCGAAAACTTTAACTTGAAAATCTGTTTCATATTCTAGGTCCAATATTGGAGCCGGATCCGGAAGGAGCTACAATTGGAGTCTCAGTCAGGGATCTCAATAAGGTTTATTCAAACGGGCGTGTAGCCCTCA
>VNWX01003613.1:0-10042 GCA_009869905.1 Ceratophysella communis | reverse complement strand
CAGAAATGTATTGTAAAGCATTTCAATATGATAACCAAACCAAAGTCCTTACTTCTTCGAAAAGATCTTATGGAGAGAGCCTCAGATCTAGCAAGGCATAGTGCTAAGAAAATACCGGCTCCAACGATACCTCTTCGAACTCGTGGAATGCCTAGAAAAATGACCGACACCAGTAAGAATTATCCAATTCACACATCAATTTCTAATCTAAGCTTTAGAGTCCGTTTCACCACGTATTTTCGATAATTAGCTCCACTGAAAGGAATTCCCAGCCTACCGGCTGCACCCAGAGTTTCTCAAACACCGGCACTCAATCAGCCCAGGACTCAGCCTCGTCCTGGCACGGAAAAGAAGGGAGGAATCAAAGTCCTCGACATCACAGAACAGCCTGTTGGTTATGCTCAATCAAAGCGGCGGAAGAAACTCGGTAATTGATTTAATTTGACCCTCAAAATCAACTGTCATAATTTCAATGTTATTTAAAATAATGTAATGACAATAATTTTACAATTTTTAGACGCTGAAGACAAGAAACACAGTCACGACGATGGTGGGCTGAGTTCAGGCGAGGCTCCAGACTATGCTGCTGGTCTTCCGTCATCCATGCGACCACCGTCGCCTTCATCGGTGGCCAACTTGGTACCTCCGCCCACACCAGCCTCGTATCCCGCACCACCAACTCCACAACCTCAGGGCCTTATGTCTCCGACCTACTCCAATGACCCCGGCGACGCCTTTCTCCAGACGGTCATCCATTCCCGATGGACCTCCTCCTACTCCTACGCCTTCCTATCCTTCGAAGAAAGACAAAGCTCACCAACCAAACCATACTACACCGCTTACAACCGCTGAGAAGATGCCTCTCTCTGTCGTCACTCAGACGGGTGTCACACGACAACCTCGCAAGGTTAGTTTACAGTGCATTTCACATGTATATATTAGTGCTTCTGAGTATATTAGTAGATTATATATTTTCAGCGAATGACTAGCCATATATGATATAATAAGCATAAAGACCATGATCGGCCAGCTAATGCTAATGTAAGGGCAAGCTACCTGTTCTGTATAAAACTACCCGGCAGCTTGTGATAAGTAGTAACACATTAATGTAGTTAGTTCAACCAAACCTACAGCGTTTTAATCATAATTTAGGCTTTTGACTTGGAACTTCTTCGTAATCGTCGATAGTAAATGCATATTCTGATGTCTTCTTTACAGACACCACATCGGCAGCCACAGTCGGCTCCTCCACCTCCTCCTCCTCCTGCGGCTCCAGCTCAGCAACCACTTACAACTAAGACTGTTATTCTTCAAGTACCCACCAATATGCCCACCAGTTTTGTAACTCTTTCGGTAAGTAACGCCAAACATCTGCCCTTTTTAGTAATTCATATAAAATTATTCCAACTTTGAGTCGAGGAAATAAATAACGTGAGCCTTTCCATAATGTCAACAGAAAGAGCTGATGGAGAAAGCACAGGAAATATTCAAGTCTGCAAATCGGGCTACGAGACCAGAAAAAGAACACATCTTAAAGTTTATGGCTGGAACAAGAGGTCTGTCGAAATTTTTTGTTTCTATACGTACTCTGCTGGCTTGAATGACAATAAATCCCAAGCTTATTTTCTGTTTTATTCTAGACAACCCTTGTCCAGAACTGGGAAATATTGTAACAATCAAGCTAAGCGAACGTGAGGAAGCAATGCAACAGAGAGACGGCTCTCTGATGTCTCTCTTTGTTGAAACTCATTTTCAAATGAATTATAATACTGGTGAATGGAAGGTTATTACTAAACCTCCAAAAATAGATCACGGTCATGGTAACGTCTAGTTAGATATTAGTTAACAGGCTTGTCCTAACACGCGGCTGGGTACACCGTAGGATTCTTACAATAAGAATATCCGAACACTCGACTGTGTCCGCCCGGACTCGCATTGGCGGTATGCGGTATTTACCAAGACCTGAAACCTGGACGCTTGTACCCTGAACGTGAAAGCAAAGCAGATATAGCGTCCGAATGTTTTTAGGTTTTTACCTTAAGTCGGCGCTTCCGCTTCTACTGATTATTTATGTTGGATAAAGCGCAGTGACAGCTCTTTGTTTGATCGAAGTAACTGATTCCGCGTAAATTGAGCGCGGTCCCAATTGAGGACAGTCAATTGAGCTCAAACACAGTCCGCCTTAACCCTGCGGGGGCTAGACCGTACAGCTGACGAAATCTAGTGGCTTTAGCACGTTATAACCTAACCTAACCTAACCTAACCAAAATAATATCATAAAGACCCAGTTAATCAGTAATATACTGGCGCTGAACTGACGGCGCTCAATCGGGTCCGAGCCCGAGCTCAATAGACGCCGAAGTAACTTAAACCTACGGCCTAAGTTGAGCGGTTTCTTAATTTCATTAGCCCGAGCTCCATAAAGCGGGGATTGATGGGTTCTCCGAATTTCAGTTTTATTACAATATTATCTTTAATGCGTAACGTAAGAAAATTTCAGTAACTCTAAAACTTTACTAATTTTTCCTCCTAGCTTTACGTATCCGTTCACAGCGATTCTTTAGCACATAAATTCTTCACTTTTAAACTCGCGATCGCAGAGCCTTTGTCGATTCGGGCTGGAAGTATTGGTAATTTTGTGGACTGATTACTCTTCAGTCCACTTCTGTTAACAGCTGGTGCTGTTGACAAGATTGGATTGTAGAGTAGATCAGTCCGGAAAACAACTAATAATTCCTACAAGCTCACAGTTCGAGTGTATAAGGTCTTCCGGGTTTTAAGTTTCCACTTAGAATTTTCTGAGCTGTAAGTGTATTCAAATCCCATTGCCCTGTACCCAGCAATCCCGTGTTTGGGACCAGCCATGCTAACTGATTTCTGTAGTAGATCCAGGTAGCGCATTCGCTGCAGTTCCCACGTTACCAGCAGAAGTTCTTCAAAATTTGTCAAATTGTTCGTATTTTAACGAAACCCTTGAGCTTGAGCTGGCAGTTCTCCTAGTAAAGGAGAATGAGGAAGAGCAGGACTCGAGTCAGCCTCCTGACTTGACTTTGATTGTCATAACCTCGGATGAAAACTTTCCGGCTCATTTACGTGATCAACTTCTGGGTCTGGGTTCTAAATAAATTGAGCGTGTCAGACTAATTTATTCTAATTTAAGTTTCATTTGAGTTTAATATTACAAATTACTGAATCATGGTTAGATAATTATATGTAGTTTCTGCTGAAGGTATTAGATTAGATTTACTTGGCTACTCCAACAATTGCTGGTCGAATGACTCGATCATGTAGTTTGTACCCCAACTTCGACACGAAGATTACAGTGCCCGACTCCTTCCCTTCTTCCTCCTGTCAAAGGATAAAGAAAAAAAAGTAATAAATTATTCATTTACAAATACATGTTGTTTGATGAAAAGGTTTTGAAAAATGCTAGCTTATTTTGTATAATGAAGTCATGAGAAAAAGAAGAATAAAATAAAAATCACAAATTACAGACTAAAACAAAACTGATTTTCCGAGTATCTTGATTACCAACCTTTTGCATCACCGCCTCATGCTCATTCGGATTAAACTTCTGATTCAGAGGTGAGATTTGAGTGAGGCCATGACTCTGGAAAACTTTGAGGAGACGTGCTTCAGTCATTGTGAGTCCTTCATACAACTCCTTCAAATGCTTGTTGTCATCCGTCACTTTGTCCTTTGGAACACTGTCAATCGCTAGACTCAGAATGTCCTCAATCTGAAACGAAACAAACGTAATTTACAGGTGTCCGAGGTAAAGCAAAATTCCATCAATCAATGAGCTAATTTTGATTTACATGATGAGCTTACATCGGTAAGGTCTTTACAGAATCCTTGGATTGCATACAACTTCGCATCTTGAATCTGCTTGGTCAGTCTGGTACGAAGATTTTCGGAATCAGCTAACGACCGCATGTATTTATCCTGTAAAAATAAGAATTTACTTGTTAAATTAAATGACGCAAGGTAAGCTGATGTTAAGTATTATATTTTACCTCAAATTCACTACACTTTGCTCGAAACGTAGCTGCTTCAGTGTTGGCTTTTGATAGTTCTGAACGGAGTAAAGCTTCCAGCTCCTTAGCATCAATCTCTGCCTGGGTAGCTCCTTCCGGAGCTTTGGATGTGCTTCCTCTAAAATAAACAAGAATATCAGCTATTAATGGCATAATTATAAGGCAACCACAGGCAGGTGTAACACACTAACTTTACTATACTATGCTTCTGCTTAAATTAAAGTTACCGCTACCTACTGAATTAGGCAAGGAAGTTAAAATGAACTTTAGAAACTCTGAAGTTGACATCAAACAGTTATTATTCTAATTACGAATGAAAACTTACTCTTTAGACTCTGTTGTAGATGATGCTGCCGTAGTCGCATTGGTTCCCAGAAATCGAGAACTTGTCTGGAACTGTTTCACATGAAGTGGAGGGACAATGCTACCCGATTGAACGCGAAAAGCGTTTCCTAAAAGATAATCAAATAGTAAATTAAGGGCTGATTTTAGCGTACGAGAACGAAGCGATGCATAAGCAGCTTGTGTGATATGCCGATCATAATACAAGTTCTTGCACACAGAACCATTTAAATTCATTTAGTGGAATAAATCAAATACCAAACGAACGAAACGATGAACAATAAATTAGATAAAAAAAATACCATGGCTTTGCTGTATGTACGTACCCGGGGATTTGCCGCCCAGCAAGACCATGGAACAAACACGCCGTACAAGTTCAGTCCTCATGCTGAGACTCATGTAAATGTAAATCAAGGCAACTGGATCAGTACGGCCTCAGTCTAGTGGACAAGGTCAAAGGTAGAATGTGTGAAATTACAAAAATTTCCACCGAAATACTCCGCAGCGATTCTGGAACTCTCTCGTTGTCGTTAGCCTGGAGAAATAGCGAAAAAGTGAGCTGCGTGTCTGATGCAATGTGCAGGTCCGAGATGAAGTCAGACGTCCAGCAGCGGGGTTTAGAATCACGTGCGTCTTCCATCACTTCACCTAGCACTCCCACGAACTACACTTAACGAATCTTGGTACCAATAATTTACCAGAATTTTAGCTTTATAAATTAGGTAAGTTTTATTCGAACTTTGAGGATTGACATTTCCATGTGGTGCTAAAATTACGTACTGTTGCTGCTTCTTTTGCTGCCTCGGCTCGGCTGTGCGGTTTCCTTTTCCTAGAGGAAGACGCCAACTTTTCGCTTATTGACTCGAATCAAAAATCATGAAAATATGTATTTAATCAGGTGATTTAGCGCAAATTATTTCTATTTTTATTCCAGAATGGTACCCAGAATTATTGGTAAAATTCGCTAATGACAATAATAATTAACAGACATACCTTTAGAGGACATGCATTGGAATTTGGAATTAAACACATAACATAACACACGCATTTGAATTAAAGTTTGTATTAAAAATTACACTAGATTCATGAAAATAATTGGGACAATCATCCCGGGCAAAACACTGATACAGTATTTAATTCTATGTATTGTCACCTAACCTTATAACCTTAGCTAGAGCGAAACGAAGTTTTTACTATACAATTTTTTAGTTAAGTCATATGATCTAGCATTATAAATATGATAATCACATAATCAATGGTCAAAAGTCGAAAAATAAAACGTGATAAATAGCAACAGTTTTTAAGGACTCCGGATGAGATCAGAGTGGTCAAGAATTCCATGTACGTACAAGTTATCTTTTTCCTCTTGCCTCGGCGTATTTGCATCCAATTGTGGTTGATCCAGTTTTTATGATGGATTACCTAATGCCATTGACACAGTGAAATTTTTGGTGAGATTTGCTTTGCTCAGATTTATCTTTTACATTTTCTCCACTACAAGTTTTCGGTGTCTGACTTGGGCAAACAAATGCCTGGAGTTGTCTTTTTGTCTTCATCTTGGTAGATAAAAAGCAATACAAGGGCAAGCAACGGTACTAACCTAATATGTGTCTACCTGCAAATATTGCAGAACTTGTCTCGTGGAAAAGCAAGGTAAAAGGTCAATTGATCTTGAGAAGTGGTGGATGGATGAAGGAAAGATCCCGCAAGCCAAAGTGGCTGTGGCCAAGATGTTAACGTATAATGTTCTCTGCAATAAGAAGATCAGAGAACAGGGCAAAAAAGGTTTATCAAAACTTTAAAAATTACCAATAACAAGCCCAACAGCTCCGAGTTCTGATTTCTGATTCACTCACGCAAATATATTCCAGTTGCACTCAATGTAAACATTTTTATTCGAATTTTTCATAATTCTTGTTGTAAAATCTGAAAGAATAATTGTTGCAGTATTTACCCAATCCAAAGATTAAGATGACAAATTTTAGCGAAGAAACACTTAGCTCAGCCTCAGATGAAAAATTCGCTATTTATAATAGTTTATTTTCAGTGAAAATAGTGCAAAGTTTTTCGAATGAAAGTAATTTTGCTTCTCATTTCGGTGGTATTTATTTCAAAAACCCTTGACAGACTAAAAAGTTGTTCAACATGTTTTGGAAATGTTTTATTGATTTTATTTATGAGATTAGAATCCGTTAGAGTTTGAATATTAAGTCTGAATTCTGAGCTTGATTGATAGTCATTGTAGACCTTGGCTTTAGCTTTAAAGTAGCGAGGTAAAGAGCCCTATGTGTTCCTAAATTATTCTCGGGCAAATCTTGCGAATTTCGCTATTTAAGTCAACCGTTAAACCGGAACTGTTTGGTGAAGCTATCGTGCTTTAAGGATCGAATATGCGTATAGGTTAGAGATCGTATTTACTCGTAAATATTTGAATTAATCCGTAGCTTCAAATTAATCAAATTACCGGTTTTTGATCCCAGTTGCATTTGGTCCTGCAATGAAAAATGAAAAACATGAATTAAGTTATGAATTTTGCATAGAACACACACCAAAATATGATAGATGATGGGCATCGGCGGTCTTCGGGTCAGATCTGACAGAGTTCGAAGGAACTCATGAAATGGGTATCCAATCCCTCCAAGACTATCTCTCTCACGATTTGATTTCCCAACTACCCCGACCGCAATTTATTGTTACCGGAATTCATTTTATTGAGCCTGACTTCTGCCAATTTTCAATCCTGACCTTAGCCGTGTTGTAGTGTACGACTGTAGCTGTAGCTGTGTTTGTATTGCTCGGTTACTGCCTTTTTTCCCCCGTTTATTTCCGAATGCTAATTTCCGGTCTTTCGTTTTGTGACCTCATCTTCTTTAATTAATCGCTGCACTTATGTAAATCCAAATTCACGAATTCGTCTTATAGTTGGACTTGATCTAGAAACACAGGTAAAATTGCACTACCGATCGCCCAGCATGATTACATCCAACTTCATTTGACCTCAAGGCAGGGTATTGTTACGTGTTTATAAAGTAATAACACATATGTATATTGAACCTGCATTTAGGATTCAAGAATCGTGATATGTTAGTACGTAACATGGAACTGGGGGAATGAAAGAACCAATATTATCGGCAAGGTTGTACCGAGAGCGAGTAGTGGGTAACGGGACTTCCAAATTCATTGACTTTGCTGAAAAGCTGACGCGGAATACTGGTCGGGTGACTTTTTCCTAAACTATTTGGGCTATTGACCTTTTACAGTAAGCAATACTTTCAAACTGCATACCTTGCCTAACCTCATAGTACGGTATATTAGGTGCGGTGGAACGGGTACACGGTCAAATACAGGATTTCGGAGTCCTCTTCTTTTCACGAGACATATTTGCATCTTGACTCTGACAAGGAATAGAAACCCGAAATATGAGCCTGTTTTTAACCGGCAAATGAGCTATGCATGCAACCAAAAATTCCGGATTTTCGAATCCAAGGAATTCTACTGGGACGGCAAGTCATTTCTGTAAACAAAGCGTGGATCAGTATATTCAATTAAAATTAGAGTCCGTTCTTTCTCGATTTAAATAACGCTATGTTTTTGTGCTGGGGGCCTCAATTAAGTTAAGACCTTGGACATAATAATCTATGAATATGGCTTACCGTACTAAGCATTTTGATTTCGCCGAAATCCAAAATATTCCGTTACAATTTTTAAACCTAGAGCACACAATAGAGGCCTGAATAATTATGCAATCCCTAATAGATAATTCATACATATTAACTGATATAAGTTACCTAAGCAGACAAAAAGGTTAAACTACAAAGTGCATAGGTACCTTGATTCAATAAGAATAATGCTTTTTCGTGGTTTGGCTTTTGTCTTGGGTTCAACCCTTTCGGCCTCATTATCAATGATTTTGTGAGGGCCGTCGTCGTGGAGTGGCCTCACCTCCATGTCGAAGCTTTTTGGGAAGCCTGGACTTGATTACAGAGATATGAGCTAATCATGCCCTGAGACAGAGGGATCCCGTATCTAGTTTGATTGCATAATAATAAACAGTAATACTTATGGAGTTACAGTAGTACATTGGAGATTCCAACTAACTACTAGCTTATGGAATGCTCATCTCATCTCGAAACAAGAATTCCAATTTCCGCAAACTTCCAACTGTTGTTCATCTGACATTTGAACAAAACCCTGTTTCAATTCCATCTGGTCCGGCCAGTTTTTTTGGTGTATCATCTGTACTCTGCAAGCCAGGCTCAACCTAACATGCCCGTGCCATGTCGTTGTCCTAGCTTAATGTAGCGTAATAAAAATAAAAGAAAATGTGCATTTTTTAAGACTTTCTTTGCTTCATGTTCTAAAATGTACTCAAGTTTTAAATGACATCTTGACTTGAACTTGAATCTAGTTGGCATTAAATTCGGTTTACAGTAAGTTTTTCTCCAAATGACATGTCTTGAGTTATGGGTCGATAGACTAGATATACAGTAGGTAGTATTTCATTCTTGTGAAGGGGTGGGACGCCTGACTTAATGACCTTAATATTCTCGGTTCATCAGACACCAAACAGTTAGAGTAAGGTTGCAGACATGCGATATTTCGCTATTATATTGTGTTAATGTGCTTCGCTATTTAAATTTTGTCACGATATTTGAACACTTTCCTACATTTGAGCTTGATTAACAGCTCACGCGTTAAATCAGGAATCCTGGTAGGTGTGGATGTGCATAATTTCCCATGGGGCTTGAGGAAACGGATCGCTTTACACGCTGGACTTAAATGTTGTTTGCCATTTCAAGAAAATCGCCAGAATTTAAGCTAAATTTAATTAGTAATTTGCACTTATTTGCTTAGATTTTGTTAGTGCTTAATCTAACGTGATGTTAGAGCACCATGGCTTTAGATTCTGATCGCACAATTCCAGGGTACCTACCGTGAATGAGAAATCACCGAGTATGAATAGAGCTTCCTGAATTGCACTCGCAAGAAACCTGAGAAATGTCACTGAAGTCGGAAAACTCATCAAAATCGTAACCCAAGAACTAGATCATTTCAGGATCTTGGACCCAACACGGAAAATGCTTGTTCAATCTTCTCCAAACGACGTCAATAAAATAAAAGTGGGATAATAGGGCCGGAAATTAAACACGACAGTCTGGCGTGGAGACAGAAGAAGAAAAAAGACGCATCTTTCACTCTTTGATCAGGGAAAAAATCGACAGAAGCCGGTGAAGAGATGTGAACATGAGACTTTGACATTTTGCCAATGAAATTGACCCATGGGCTCCTTTCCGTTCACGGAAGATTTAATTGAGAGTCTTGTGCTGAGGCTAAGAGTTAGCGTGGATTTTTAAGTTCGATCTTTGAGACTTCCAACCCTCATGTCAGGCAATAAATGGTCAACTCCTTCTTCACCTAACTGCGACTTGGACTTGGATTTTTTTTTCTGATCTTGAGCTTCATTGCAGATCTTCTGCCCCCTTGATTGTTGTAAAGAAGAAGCATTATACTGGGACTCGGACGACGGAGGCTTTCTTTGCCATAAGCTAAACTTTTGGCACTTTTTTTTTTATTCTTCGATCTTCCCATTTGGTTCTGGGTTCCAAAATACTGGTTTTTCAGTTAACTGTCAAAATCCTTTGCCAAAATATTTAAAAGCCATT
>VNWX01003612.1:0-10044 GCA_009869905.1 Ceratophysella communis | reverse complement strand
CATTAACAGCGTTTTTGCGATTGGAGCAAAAATTGCAGATCCTAGTTTTGTGTAGAATCATAACCAAGTTTACAGGCTAAATTGACAGCGAACCTGATCCGTTCACCGCGCCTTGACTTCGCTACTGCTTCTGTCTGTTATGCTCTATTTTGGATGGACCTGATCATCCTTGTACTCTTATTATTATTTATGATGCATTGTCAGGGAATGAGTGGATGAGAGTGGACAGTGTCCATTTCCCAATGCCGAAATCCGTCTGTCGTCGGAGAAAACAAGAGTCGCTCAATAATTCCCTCAATAATCGTCAATTTATTACAGGTCCCTTTGGTGGACTGGGACTATGGAGCTTAGGCGTAAGTAGGCTTAAACGGTTCAATTCCACTTTACTACCTCAGCAATAAAAAGGAAATAAAAGGCGTATTTTCCCCAAAATCTCCACTGACTTCCGAAGCCTGTCTTCACTTACCGTCTTGTCCCGTGACGATAGAATCATATATTAGCCTCCTTGGCTCTCCTCATCACGTCTCTTCTATTTATTTATTTATTGTCGTCATTCCTCGTAAACACAGTTCGTCACAGACACTAAACGTAAACAGAGGAGCCCGACCGTTCAGCTCAAGAAAGCTCAGCTACTCATGAGATGCTAAATTAGTATTCATCAGTGGACTAACGGAAAGTAACAATGGTTCCTCGTAAACACAGTTCGTCACAGACACTAAACGTAAACAGAGGAGCCCGACCGTCCAGCTCAAGAAAGCTCAGCTACTCATGAGATGCTAAATTAGTATTCATCAGTGGACTAACGGAAAGTAACAATGGAGCCTGGATTGGTGCCCTTATTAGGATCGAGCACCCTTGTCACCACCTCAGCTCGGATTATTTATGCTCTCGACCTCGTTATTGGCTTCTACGAAAGTCATCTCGACTCGTTTACGTGGGAAAGCTACGCTTTGATTGTTCTCTGACTGGAAATCTAGCCTTGATGATTGTTCTGGAATCGAAGCTCATGCATTGCACAATAATTACGGCAATTCATCTGCTTTCAGAAACAGTGGATCGATATCGTGGGAATCATTGACAGGCAGCTTAACAACTAGAACCACCGACTTCTGATCTTAATTTGTCCTTAAAATCATATGAATGTTCTAATGCTAATTCTAAATGAACTAGACATTTTAATTCCAAGTTTGCGACGTCGGTAATTTCACCCATCAAGCTGCTCCGTTAAAACAGTCACCTGTCTTATTATAGTGGGAAAATTAATACGAAAATAATATTGCAAATGTCTGAGTGTATCAAATGTGTTCGAGAATATTTTGAAAAACATTTAACTCCGGAAGTCTAAATTCTTAACGCATTCCGTTCCGTGTCCATTCACGGAAGTCTTTTCTAATTTCAGACTATTTCAGTTAAATGATATGCACCCAATAATCGAATTTGCACATTTTTGCACAGAAATCTTGAGTTTTTGGTTTTCGCGCAAGCATCTTTTCCATTGATAGTGTAATATTTCATGTATAATTTTATGATGCCAGTAAGCTGTCATTGTGCAACAATAAGCGTGAATAGTGTAAAGAACCGATCTTGAGATTTTCAAGTCGTATTGAGATGTTAAGATGTAAAATGGAAAAGGGAGAACGAAACAGGAAGCCTGAAACGGGTTGAGCTTGCTTCGTTGAATGTTGAATGAATTTCCAAGTAGTTTTTGGTTTCTGATGCATGTATTTTGATTTAGTGTTGAGCTGTGCCGGGAGCGGAACTTGAGAACACTAAAATCCTCACTGAAATCCCTACATTTATAAGGTAATAAATCCGTAAATCAATCCAGAAAATAATCTCATGAACTTTTTCTTTATCTTCGTCCCTACATATGACAAATATTCAATTTTCATGCAATGCTTCTTACCAACTACAATCTACACAAACAACACGCTCCCGCAGCCTTCTGATATCACTTGTATTTTTATTACTTGCATGTATGCAGTAGGTATGCAGTAAAGTAGCGCCGCATGCAGTTCCGATTCAACAGAACAAGTACAATGTACAAATACATCGTGCGATTAAATTTTAAACTTAATTTAAACGTCAATACAGTACATATACCAACTATAATGAGAATTTTTACGAAAAACTATTAAATTAGGGTTGGTAGATGGAAATTTATTACCAGAGATCACTGTAATTTTCACGGGTTAAAATGGTATCCAATCAAAGATATATTCTGACAGAAATATTTAATTAACAGTAAGAATTTTAGTCGGCTACTGTCATACTGCTTTGATAGTTTGTAATTTGAAACATCTGAGCTTGGTACGGCGAAATTCTAAACACAAAATCCCTCTATGCTTTACTGTTCGCATAAATTCGGCTTTCAAAAATTTCCCCTGAATGCTAAATGGAATGGAAACGCAGTCGAGTCAGCAGCCTAGCCTTCATGTAGTCGCGAATAATAATGTGAAGTCATTTGAAATTCCAATTCCGATCTTCCCATTTAATAATCTGGTTGTATAAGATGAGGATGCTCATTTTTCAGCGTCTGGGCATGTGGCTACTTTCTAGCTTTCTCTCTCTCTCTGGCACTTACTTTCCTAATTCTGTCTACATGCTCTCGTCGGAGCCGCCGAAGCATTTCCAGGCAAGTGAGGACAATTCTCAAATGAAAATTTGTCCCTCTAGACTCGTTAATTGACTGGATCACTTGAACAATGAAGGAGACGGCATTCAGAATAATTTCCGAGTCGCAGAGAGAGTAGAGAGTCAAATGTTCCAAATGCTCCGCACTTCTAAAAACCGTTTCAGGGCTGTCACACTTGTACGTCTATCGATTTTCTGCGGTTCAACAGCTATTCCCTCAAGCGCTTATAAAACCACTCCAGCTAACTTGCACTGTTCCGCGTTATTCCCAGTCTCACTCGGTAGAATACATAACTTTTCATAGCTTACTATATTGTATGATTACGCTACTCCCCGCATTTGAAGATATATAAAAGTTTTGGTAAAGTAATTTCAACGTTTTGAAGCTTTTACATGGATTCAAGGAAGCAACATTCCCATAAGAAGCTAACGCTAAACGGGCGGGGTGGTTACGCTGAAAATCGTAAAATTTGTGAATTTAATGCTCAAAGCGCGCAATGCACATGGCTTATTTAATATTAGAAAAAAGACAGCAAAAAAATTCGTTTGTTTGAAATTTGTTAGTTTTAAGTGAAAATATTTTTATGCTAACGAAAATCCTAAATTATTATGCTAATGTTTCAATTTCGGAGAGAGATGAATGAAGATTGCAGACAGACGAGTATTGAATTTGTTGAGTGGAAAGAAAAGCAAGGGCGAGGCGTCGTCGTGTCTTCTCAGATTTGAATCTTCTTCGGTTTGATTTATGAATTTATGGACTTGGCCCCTTCTTCGTCTCGCCCTAGCCTCTTCGCCTATTAAAATCCGAGTTTTGAATTGTTCCTCAGTATACTTGAATTCCATGCATTAGTTGACTGGTTTGAGGCTCGAGTTCCCATTCCATTATCACATTGTTAATTGGGTAGGTCGAATCAACTAGGCGCCCAAGTTTTTCAGAAACCCCCGAAGTCTATGGAAGAATCGATAGGATATACGCTATTCCAGGGTCCAGGAGGGGTGGGTAGTTGCAACTTGCTACCCCACCCCAGTACTAAACTAACATACCTATAGATTGAGTGACCGTTTCGTTCCAAGTTACGCAAACTTTACCTATTATTGGTAAAGGCGTGAGTAGTAGGGCAGTATATGACAGGAATTATCTTCATTAATTTCCCTGCAGTAAACACATTAGTCCGGCCATATACCTCAACCACAAAATGCTCTACTAATTTGACTATAAAGTTATACAGTCTCCCATTATGCTCTGACCAATTAAACTGACTTGGACACAGAAACTAAAAACAACCTACAGTGCTATGAAAAACCGTCTTAAAGATATGACTCTATATAGTGTTTATTTACGTTTAGCACAGTCTAAGTCTTCATTAAAGAAATACGGATTATGAATAATTATATATGTTTTTTAAATTAATAATGCTCATTGCTTTTGAATTGACGATTGACTTTAGCTAGATCTAGAGGCGTGCTCGATCACAAATTTCTCGGCAAATTTTACGGACAGAATTCTACAATGTATTTGAATTTAAAGCCGTTGAACTAATATTGTTACCATCTCAATGCATAATGATAGGGCTACTGAAGCATGCAAGGAATATTTCGCTTGAAATATTGGATTTGACCGCAGAGTAGCGCTGGATACAATTGATCGTTTTGGTCAAAAAATTGGATTATGCATAAATAGAAGACTATGTTAGTGTGTTATGATTGTGCTAGCATGAATGCTTCCGTTCAATTTCGGCTTTAAAAAATTAGAATACCAGGTCGGCGTCAAGGCCATAGCATATAAAAGCTAGGATGAACAAGTAAACCCAGGAATTTGACAGAATAGCATTTAATTTTCTTGCAGAAGAGCTCTATGTATTTGGTAATTGTTGATCTGGATTAAGACGACAGGGAGACTCCAGGCCGAAACAGCCAGTAAAAGTGTTTCTGGAAGAGAGGCTGGACAGGGAGTGAAAGTCATATCAGTTTCAGTTAAGTGGTGAAATGGAGGAGGACTTGGTTTTTATGTCTTTTCCTTTTCTTTCTGGAACTGTAGCTTGAGGGAACCCTAAAACCATTACGCTGACAGGTATATGGAACTCTTTTCATGAATTTATGAATTCAAGAATATATTCACAACCCGAACTGCCGACTTTTATGTTTAAATAAAGAGACCATTTTCTAGCTACGCTTCCACAAGCACAGTCAAAGTTTTCTCTACTTCTACCGCTTTTTAGCTGCACCTATCCTCAATTCGGCACGAACTCGACACAAAAAAAGGAAGCCATCAAATATAAATGCCGAAAAGGAGAAATATTCATTTTGTCACTCTCCAACAACTTCCTGGGTTGTTGTCTTTGTCTTGGCTTCGCTTCGTTGAAATTTTAAGAAACAGTGATATGGATATGGCGGTCTAAACAGAGAGTGAAATTACACTTGCTCACTCCCTCATTTGTTCATTTACTATGACATTTTCAAACGGGTCATGTTATTTAAGGCCATGTTGCAAGACTGAATTTAGCCAGCATAACTTGACACTTGACCCATAATACCTGGTTGGAGAGTTTTACCAGTGCAATACCCTGTTAGCTTAAGATTAGTAATAATTAACAATGACAGGTTGACGAGTTTGGAAATAATTTTTTTTTAAAGCTTTGCTATGTCTTCCAATGATATTCTCGTGAGTCAATATCACAGTTTGGATTAAAGGGCTTCTTAAGAAGTAATCAGAAAGGTGAAATACATATACAAGCCTATAATATTGTACCTTGTCCTAGAAAATCGTGTCGTCGTGTGATCGTCCAGTAATCATTACGCGGTCCCGCGGAAATTCCGTTTTGTAATACTGCCTTAATTTAAAGAAAATGCATTCAATTTTGTCGGTAGGCACCTATAGACTTGTGCGAAAAATTTAATACACGATCATGGGTATTGTCATTATTTTTGTCCATCTCGATTTTTCAAATTCTTTATAGTCATTAAATCTGCGTTTTGCGTTTTACATGTTACATTTTTCATAAATTGCAAAAGTGTTCCGGTAACATTTGTGCTAAAAAATTATGTGAATAAAACTTAATAAAGCGGCGAATGAAGTGAAAGGGCAAATGATAACTTCCCTATTAGAAAATAAAATTTATTAATATATACAAATACATCTACAGTATTATTAACTTTTCCATGCTATGCACATGGAATTACTACTAATGTATTGTATAACCAACTTAAAGCGGCATGTGTCATGTGTCTGTCTCAAGAAGATAACCATGGAATTTTTAACGGCATGCCTATTTAACTAAGGATTATCCCAAGTACACATATCCAATCCAATACTGATGAGCAGGCTTGTACATATTTAAGTTAATACACCCAAGTATTGACTTGCAACATAAATATGACGCGTTTCTTGTGTAACTATTTAACAGGCGTATCATTTTGTTTCTGATAACTGCAGGTAGACTGCTACTGGTCCATTGAGAAATTGCCTCATTTACAATTTACAACGAAGTAACATCACGGTCAGTCAGCTTCGGAATTCCGTTACCCACGAGAAGTTTCGGCATTTATTCGGAAAATCTAATAAAAATGGGATTCACGATTGACCACGTAAATGGAATGGACTATGAAGAATTCACCAAGGTGTTTAGTAACGTTGTTGAGCACTGCGGTGTGTTTGCGGCGTCAATTTGGGCTCATCGACCGTTTACCAGCGTTCAACATCTTCATACGGAATTTACTACTTTCATCGACCAGTTGCCTGCTCTCGGTTAGTTCTGAGGTTTCGTAATTTAATTATCAACTATAATAAATATTTTGGATGCAGTTGACGCTCGTTAAAAAAGATTTACACGCTAGAAATCATCCGATAATGCACAGAATTTATGAATTCTTGAACGTTTGGACAAGCAAAAATTAAGTTGTTTAAAGTGCATCGAGAGAAAGGGTTTAACAATGTCTTTGAAGGTAGTTACTCATTCCACCAGCGTATGTGCTTGGTCAAACGGACATCTCCTTTAAGTGGTCGGTTTTTATAAGCCCAATAAATTCTTTAGTTTCCGTAAACTTGTTTCGTCGTCTTGACTGTACCGAAGCGTAAAAAAACGAAGAATTCAGTGACAGCATCCAGCCCGCAACACAACAGGTCATCGCGTAATATATTACCTGTCCCGGCATAACAAATAATCACAATACCTTATTCATAGTCGCGTATTATTTCATACATGCAAGGCTTCGGTGTGGCTCTGGTCAACTTTGAAAATAACGACGCTACAATAGACATCCTGAGGTGTCCAGTCATAGGCCGGCCGGACCCAGCTTCATCCAACAAGTTTTTTTAACAATGTATTTCGTACAATGTAAATGCAAGGCTAGTACCCACTTGAAAATTTGAAACATTAGGAAAAGGGTAGCTATTAAAATTCCAGCTTGGCAGAACCGAAATCTTCAAATCCTGCGGCTGCTGAATGGACCACACAAAAAGTGCCCTTAGCGTCTTTTATAAAAAAAACTGACTGCTTTGAATAAGTCGGGTATGGTCATAAATCGGGATTTTCCGAGCTACTGTGTAATAGGCTTTTCCAAATAATTAAATTGGTAGGTACGACTTTTGTTCATATGAAATGCCGATAGTCTGTTCTCGATATTCTTATTTCATTAAAATCAAATCGGTTGAGCGGGTTCATTGACGTTTTGACGATAATCTTATACGTCCAATCGCCGAATGCTCAGAATTTACGCAAATTCTTGACTTTTGCTATAAAGGAGTTTTGGAGCGCATAAATACTTCGAATTCAAATATATTCAAATTAGCCAACTCATTGGACGCGTGTGGTAGGTGACAACGCAATTAAATTCAAACAAGAATATAAAAGAACTTCGCATATTCTTTCAAAATCTGACACCTTTGCTGAAACAAGATTATTCTTTGTTTGTCACGTATTCCCCACAAACGCCAAGTCCTTAACTGATACTGTATCTCGTGATTTGGTGTGAGTAATTTATTCATAGTAGGCGGAGAAGTGTGAATTTAGTTCATGTCATAAAATCGTCTAGTTGAAGCTTTGTTTCAAAACCTGAACAAAATGAGTATTACAATTACAATTTGATTCTATTGCTTCCTAGTAATGAAAAATTAATTATGATTTCCGTTGAAGGTCACGAGGGAATCCTGAGGTCACATCCCGATTTAGCTGGAAGAATTGCGGCTCTTGGACTTCTGACAACGGAGTCGACCAACGAACAATTAGCTGCTGGACTCAACACTCTTACTCCTGAAGAAAAGGCTAGCCTCACAGAAATGAACGACAAGTGAGCTAATAATTGATAAGTACTAATTAAATAACAGCACAATTGTGCAAGCATGAGTACCTAATCAGCACTTTTACATACTCTAGGTATAAATCAAAATTTGGATTTCCGTTTGTAATCTGCGCAAGAGAGAATTAAAAAGAGTGCCATTCTAACCGGAATTAAAGCTCGCCTCAACAATTCGCATGAAGTGGAGTTAAAAACTGGGGTAGAAGAGGTCAAGAAAATCGCCTACTATCGACTCCTGGATCTGGTTCAATAAGTAGAAAATACAACATTATTCCAAAAACTTCCGACAAACCCTGCTGGATATAATAAATTAAATACAATCTAAAAATGAATGCGAATGCTTAGTCTCTGCTCTGCATAATTATTTGACGATTGTGTTTACGCAAATTCTTCTGAATCCTGGATATTTGATCTTGAAACTGATGGAAATGGAAAAACGTATTTACTCTTATTCCAGAAATACAATTCGTGTTAAGTTTGAAGTGTGTATAAATTTGCTGGATATAATAAATTAAATACAATAATCTAAAAATGAATGTGAATGCTTAGCCTTTGCTCTGCATAATTATTTGACGATTGTGTTTACGCAAATTCTTCTGAGTCCTGGACATTTGATCCTGAAACTGATGGAAATGGAAAAACGTATTTACTCTTATTCCAGAAATACAATTCGTGTTAAGTTTGAAGTGTGTATAAATGAGTTCAACCAAAGTGGCCGTATTAAGCTTTCTACAAGAGTCCAAGATTCTTTTCAACCATAGCGTGAGGTTGCCCCATCACTTCGGGCTCGTGCACATGACCTAGGAAATCTTCGAATCCGATACATTCATCTTGTCCTGTAGAAACGAATTAAACGAAAAATATATTCTTAGAAGTACATGAGATCTGCAGATGACTTTTATGAATTAAGTGGCTGGAGTTGGACTATGTCATATTTAAGAATAGATCTTATAGATATAGCCAGTAGTCGAGCCTTCACTTCGGGCGGGTTAAAGCCATTATTCTATAAGTCAGATTATAGATAAGGAGGCGATTTTCTTTATAATGAAATAATATAATCTAGAAAGGAACGAATTTAATCTCACGAGAGCTTTCGGAAAACCTAACCTTCTACGGAGATTCTTCCTAATTCTACTTCTAGATTCCAGGGTTTCTTCGTACGCTTATAGTTTACCCAAAACAAGGTGCAGGGCATTATTTTGAAATCCTGATTAGTTTTAAAATATTGTTTTAACTATTTAAGGGGACAAATTGTCCATCCAATTCAGTTTAATTTAGGTAAGATTGAATCTATACACTGGCTAAGGGGTACAGCTCTCAAATTATTTTTTTAAAGGCAGGTTAAATGGCGAGCACAGCCTCCAACTAAGACATACATTAAGCAATAGTTTTAGCAAATTGATGATTTTAAATTAACTACATGCGTACCGGTAAGAGCATTCAATGAAGCATTGCTCCGCGGGAGGAATGGGAGATGACCAACTTTTAGCAGACTTCGCTTTTCCATTTGAAGCCGCAGTGGGGCATGAAGACCCTGAGTTTTTCTCAGCATTGCCATATCCAGTTGTTCTTTACGGATCATGTACTACAGGCAAAATTTTAAAAATTAGCGAGTTCTACTAAACATGTAATTAGGGCATGTAATAGGGATATAAATAGTGGCATAATTATCTATAATTTGAGCACACCGACTTCTCGGAAGCATCTAACGGATGACGAACTGATGCCGGACCGGCCTTGGAATTAGCACCCAAGCTGAAAATATTAAGAAAAGAGAAAAGTTTATTACTCAGCTCAGTATTAGCAGATCATAACAGGTGCAACCTTCACGCAAATTATCTCGAGAACTTATAACTTTTAAGTAGGTATCGATATCATCAGAAAAATTAAAAATATGGAATCACAATTTCTGGATTGGATTGGAGATCTTGGGGTGAAAATCACCAGTTCTTTAAGTGTTAAGTAACTACCTCCATGCTAAACAGTGTACAAGTGGCTACTATAAAGTGGTTACTAAAAACTTGTACTTTTCAGCGAAATTCACAAGTTTTTAGTAACCATCTATCAGCTCCATGCTAAGCACTGTAGAGGTGGTTAACAGTTAATATAAAGTGT
>VNWX01003611.1:0-10044 GCA_009869905.1 Ceratophysella communis | reverse complement strand
ACTTTTTTTAGTTACATTGTAGGCAATGCGATTGAGAATACTTTACAAAAAACGCCATGTCAAAACAATTAGCCAAACTCAAGTTAGAACATTTAGCGCAAACCCTGCCCTTATGGGATTTTAACATTACCCACTTTACTATAGAAGACCCTTAAGAAGTGATTTGGGTCTAGTGATGGTGTGGGTGTGAGATATAATTCGTAATCGTAATTAGTTAATGTCCATGGCCAGTATAAGAACTACGACGCTTGACACTTTTTATTGTGTCACTGCTGTAACGTAACGCTGCAAACATGTATGCAAATTAAATTAATGCAGGTAGAACGTTAGCCGTATTTCAATTGTGTTCTCTGCAGTAGGTGTGATGTGTGATTATAAAAACAATGTGTAAAGTAAGGCCCTTCCTTATTTGTATTTTAATTCAACAACAAATTAAGTCCTCCTTCAGAAGTAATCTGTCATGTTACGCAATGTTACACATGAACAGTGACGAGGAACAGTGACATTAAATTTATTTGTTTAGACACATAAATGTTTTCAAAATTTAAATTCATAAGATTTTTCACACGGCAATCTAGAATTTGAGCGAGATGCTGACAGTAAATTAGAAGTAAATGAAGATGAGTGATACCTAGTAGATTCTAAAAAGGCATATATTTTCGATTTCCAGGAACAATTTCTGGTCAATTCTCCTAAAACCAAAAGCCTGACATAGGCACTAGGCACCCAAAAAACGAGTCCTGAAAATAAGTGCGTACTACTAGATCATTTCTCGGAAAAGTCCTAGTCAAAACTTTCAAAGAGCGATTTTTCTATGTAGCAAATATTTCATTATTGCAATTAAACTGCAGTTTATCTCGTTCAAATTCATGTAAGGCAATGGTAAATTGCGAATTGCAAATTGCACCAAAATGTCATTCCAATTAATTGAGTGTATTCTGATTTTTTGTGCTTATAGTTTCTAAATTATTGGAAGTTTTTGATATGACTAAACCACATCTTAATATTAACAGGTTAATTAATTTTTTATCCGTTTCGAAGTCTAGCTAGCAGTGCAGTAGGGTAGCCATATATTTCATTACCTGAAAGAAACTTAAGGAATGATAAAAACTTCGTAATCTTATCTTATCATCCTAGAAAGGTTAATGAAAGCCCTTATCTCATATTAGCCGATGGGTTTAATATCTTTAATATTTAATTTAATATTGATATAAAAAGAACGTCAAGAATATAGCTTATCTATATTTAAAGCTACACAGTACACAAGCTTCGAATGCTGTGCGGTGCGGATACAGTTAAATTCGAATCACTTTACTTGAGCTAATTTTTGATAAAACAGTTTAAAATTCAAATTCGAAATTACGAATCTTATCCTTAGGCCTTAGCGTTAAGCCCACCGTCAACAGTAGTTCCCTGCATTTGCATACCTATCCGTCTCTCAGCCTAATTAATTTCAAATTTGTGTTACATTGTGACCGGAATTTCTCATAATTTTAAAATCATTAAATCATGATTAATCATTGGAATAATTTAGAACTTCATTCAAAAGCCATCGTCGCGTCGCGTCGTGTTGTTACTAGAAAACCGAGGTGGGTGAGACGTGGGCGCGGGTAAAGTCAGTCAGTCAGTCCCCACCTCAGTATTTCAGCACCGAAAACCCGATTTTTTTGTTAGGCAAAAAAACAATTCCATATCGGATTGCCCCAAAACCACAATAACGCCTATTTGATTGATATATGAACACCACCTGCCTCATTTTTAGCTATATATCTACGCACCTTTATACCTAAAACAATCCGGCTTGTGTGTTTCTGAATCGGTCGATTATTAATTGGATATCCAAAAATCGAAGCATATATGCCGCATTATATACCGGGCAGCGGGCGGTTATTTAGCTTGTATAATGCGGTAAGTGAAAACACGCCACGAGTTAAATTCTGTGTGTTCGTACATTCGAATTGTGCGCGTTTGACGGGTGAATCCCTAACTGCCACGTCATCCGTTGTTACAAGTCGACGACGACGACCGCGAAGGAGAGGCCCGGCCCTTGACAAAGCAGCAGAGAAGAGGCCCTCAGTCGATCATTCGAATCGAAGAAAGGCAGTCAGTAACAAGCTCTCACTGGAACATCACATCGCCGCTTATTGCGCTTCCGTTTACCACTCGTCGTCCCCGTCCTCCACGTAGGTCATTAGGTCAACTGTAATTATTTCTTAACTCGGAAACACCCACGGTTGACGGTAGACACGCATCCTGATCTTGACTCAAGTCACAAGAAAAAAATGTCTGACCCGCGCCCTCTCCGCACAATCCGTAAGTTTGTCGTCTTCGATTAAGCATTGCTAGCGTTACAAGCCATGTTCGGGGGGCAGCCTCTGCCTCCTCGACTGAAATCACGTACGTACTATGCTAGTAGTACGCGCTTGAAGACAAGAACCTCGTCAAATTAATCAACTATTGTCCGTGTGGTACAGACTTCTGACTTTGATTTCGTATTTTCAGCACCTAGTTGTAGTAGTTAGTGTGTGTAAATGTCTGTTGTCAGTTAGCGTTTGGCGTTCTGTTTATACATACAACATATTGACTCTGTGTTATGTTGATGTTGAATGTGTAAGTTTGGCGTCTGACACTTGTGACATGGTGCCTGGAGTCCGACTTGCCTTCGATTTCAATATGTCAAATGTCACTATTCATATTCATGATCGTTGATCGTCCGTGTAGGACTATAAGCTTAGAGCTTATAATTTGTAATCATCATCATGTTTCATGTTTCATGCTCAGTTTTCAGTCTCTTGCTCGTGTCACCATGCACCACGTCGTCAATTAGTTAGCAGTCATCACATTTATTCTGTTGTTTGGCTAGGACTGAGGGCTAGGCTTAGGGCACAGGCTGTAAAGTCTCTAAGTAGTTTGTTAAATAATTGAAAAATAATTTTCAGTTTTCTTGTGTTCTTAATTTTCAGGTTTCTCTCGACACATCTTTATTCAACCCGTTATTAAGAAAGCTGGGGAAAAGTTACGATGCTCATTCAATCCAAAGGAAAAGATGGAGTTAGCGCACTTGCAGGTCTTCGAAGAAAACGGGGAAAACTTTATTGAAGTGACACAGATGAACGAACCTCCTGGCTGTCAATTCAAAAGCCTGATCACGGAGGACGTACGAATCCGGCTCCCGTCTGGTCCGTTTCCTTCAGATGATAGCAAGTTCACGCTGCGAGTGAAAGTGAATGGTGTTATGAATTACTTCATGATTAAGTCAAAGGTGATTTATTACAACTTTATTTCCTTCTTAATTCTTCTCTACCCCTACTCCTACTACTCATAACCACATTGGGTAATTTCAATCTAAACTACAATGATTTGTTTTTTCATTTTACAAGCTGGAGTACGACCCTGAAATGGTGAGAATTCTGGTGTCAATCTTCCGGGATTTGACTGGCCTGGAGCCTTATCACCTTCCCAAGGGTATGTCCACCGTTGCTGGCTCAATGGTATCCGAAGCGACCGTCGCATCAGTTCACATTGGCCCGTTACATGACTTTCGCGCTGGAATTCAAGATCGAACAGCCGACAAAGTAAACGGGTGGCTTCAAACAGGGATTCTTAATCAGAGTCATGTAAGTATGTCTAAGTAAAGTGAAAACGTTTCTTTTTCTTGCTCATAGAGCTAGGCAAGGCAAGGCAGGTTGCTTGTCGACTGTCGACAGTTTGGCACATAGCTTATTCATCAAATCGGCGTGCGTCAATCAATACCAGATAAAACAGCACCCTTAAATTAAACTGCATTTTTATAAGTACCTAGATTTAAATATAGGTCTTTGTTCAACCTCATAGTCTGGTTTGTACTTAATCTTTTCAACAGCCCGGCTCAGGAGATGGACCTTCGTCGGTCAACCTAGCAGAAAGGAAGTTAGACCAGAATCGAACTGAACAGCAGCGCATTGCTGCGGAGGCTGAACGGGCCAAGCAAGCTGATAAGGAACTTGAAGCCCAGGCTGCCGCTGCCAAGAAACAAGCCGAACGTGAGCAGCTTGAAGCTTTCACTGCAAATAAGCGCGCTGAAGACGCCGAGCGTGAACGAGCTCAAGCTGCCGCAGCCAAAGAGCGTGCAGAACAAGCGGAGATTGCTGCGAAGCGTTTGGCAGAAGAGGCAGAACGCCTGAAGAAAATTGAGCTTCAGAAGATTAAAGACGCTGCAGCTGCTGCTCTCGCTGAAAAGAGAGCTAAGGAACAGCGTGTCGCTGAAGAACATGCCAAACTTTTGGAGAAGAAAAAGACCGCTGCAGAGAAATATCGGCAGGAAAAGGAGGAACGAGAAAAAAGAGAATTTGCCGAAAAAATGGACGAACAGCGACGAAAGAAGGAAGCCGAGGAGCGGCAGCGAATGAAGGCTGAAATGGAGAATTTAGCTGAAAAATTGAAGCAGCAAAATTTCAATGAAAAGAAAAAAGACGAAATGCTGGAGAAACAGGTACACTATTTTTTATCAAAACACAGGATTTAAATGTTGCCATTTATTTTATTCTGCTCATCTTCGCTGGCTCTGTTGAATTGCTTTTCATTTCCACTGCTAATATAGTGCACATAGGCAATTAATTTCAAGCCTTTTTCAGATCATACCTCTACTTCTCCACTACTGATTCCAGCATTCCTACTAATTTTGTTTTTTTCTATGAATATCTAGCGTCTGGAAAAGCTGAAGATGGAAGAGGATCGAAAGAAAGAAATGGAACGTGAACAGATTTTCCTTCGAGACCAGGAAGCTCTCATTGAAGAAGTGGAAGTTTTAGTAGTTCAATTGAGAGCTTCTCTTGGGCGGATGCGTGATGGGTTGAACTTTGCTAATCGACGTTAAACTCTTGACTGATTTCTTTCTGGACACTGGTTCTTCTCTTCCCTACGACAAAATTCAAGCGTTCTTCAGACTCATTTCATCTGCCTGCCTTCAGCCTGCAAGGAATTAATGAAATACTAGGTAATTAATCATTTCTAACAGTTAAATGGCGTTCGAAAAGTAGTTGTAGTTGTTAATTTATTGAAAAAATATATTAATTTCCATTCGACCTATCTGTTCGTAAAATTCAAAATTCTATGCTCATCTGTTGGCTTCACTTCTTCTTGGTCCATTTATTTTCTGGAAAATCCTGCAGTTTGACCTTGACTGCGTTTCTATTCTATTCTACAAAAGAAATAATAGGTAACAAATAAAATACGGGCTTACTGCTCTGTAGGGATTGAAACTTAAATTTTTTTAGTTAGGCACTTCTTTAAATATAGATTACCTTATTTAAATAATACTATAATAATCATTATTACAGATAATTAACGAGAATTGGAGTATACATTAGGAATAGAAGCAAATAAATAATAATAACCATTAAACCTATGGCATTGACATATACCACATGTTAGGTTATTGTGACTAAGGTATAATTCGACATGGAGCCGGCATGCAGGCGTCAAGTTTAACGACATTTAACCCTTTCCCTATCAGTTACAGATTGCAGAGCTAATTTTTGTTGACATTTACGATTGCGATTGTGACACCTGAACCTGAAAATAGCGCAAGGCAATTTTAATACTTACACTGACCCATATATGCATTTTAATTTCCAAATCGAATTTAAAATTAATTGATCTTGACCTGACATTTTAAAATGCAGTAAATTAGGAATTTTACTGTCGGAATTTTTATTTATGTCATGGCAAGTGACCCTTTATCTCGTTCATGCTTTGCGCAATGCACATTTTAATTAAAGAACAATTATACTTAATGCCAGTTTTAATATTGACAGTAGTTTACTGCATGGCTCTGCTTTAATGTAAATCCTTCATAATTTACAATCGATAACTTATATTTAACATTTTTAGCAGGAATTGTATATTTGACCCCAAATCTAAACACGCTTGGTGACCACGAGGAAGCATGAAAATCCGAACACGATCATAACCAATGTAGAGACGATGAGTCCGAAATATGCCATTGCTTCCAGAGTTGGATGCAGAGTTCTCGTGAGTTGATCAAAGCATCCGCGGGTATTAATCGTCATCTCGAGCTTGGGATGAGTAGGCAGGCAGAGATGACCACAATAATGGTATTTATCCTGAATGGCAGCCGTCAGTTTCCCAGATTTCTTCAGATCTTTAATGTACTTCCGAGTCAATCGGTTCCCAGTATTGTCCTTAAGTTTACAGCAGCTCCTAGGTACTTTGAGACTGGTACGCCCGAATTCTACGTCTTGCCAATCTGAGTAGTCCTTGAATCCACAGCACTGCAAATTGAGAGACGGCACGGTTAAGGCTGTTGTATAGCATTGAATTTAAAAGGGCTACGAATCAAGCTCACTCACCTCGTTATTTTCCTGAATATTGTCAATCATATCAATATTATGTCTAGCCTCAGGAGTTTTCCAACTCTGACTTCCCCGGTCCATATCCTGGTACTTGATAAAAGACTCGTTCAAATGTTTACTAAAATGCTCCAAATGATTTCCGGCCATGCTAGCAGAAGAGACGAAGAGTGTGAGGGATAAAATAGACATGGTCATGCAGTAGATAATCCAGAGATAAGGCTTCTTGTCGCAAAGCAAGGCGAAGATTCCAATTATGGACGCGCAGATGAGCATAACTGTAGAGAAAAAGAGAAGTAATCGATTTTAGCAAGAAAGCTTTCGATGGGTACCCTGGCTTCGGTATTCCGGGCAACGATCGCCAGGTGTGCCGGCCGAGACCCATCACGTGACACCTACCTCCTCCAATACAGAACACAATCTGCGGTGGTCCTAGTTTCTCTCTTATCGGAATCCATATCCACGAGATGCTTTGCTTCCATAAGAAAACCAACCACTGAACAGCTAATGAGACCAACGGCAAATAGCAAGAAGACGCCATGCATAACAAAGTAGACAACTCGAAGTCGTCGGAGGCCAGCTGTTGCACGAAGATTTCCAGCAACCATTTTGTACGAATTTAAAATATAACCCACAAAATTCAAAAAAGAGTTAAAGGTTAGAACTCTAGAAATTAGTTGAATTTACCTTAAATCTGAATTTTGAGAAACTCTGACTTCATGCGAAAAGCTTCAAAAATACTGACCATTGTTTGTAACTGTAATTAGGATAATTGTATTGCATTTCGTTAACGAGGAAACTGAATTTTTTCAGACGACAAATTTGGCTTTGATTTTCGATAAAAATGCTATCAATTTTTTACGCATAACGCGTCAAGTAAACAGGAAATAGTAAAATATTTTATAACCGCTTTCAGCCGAGCTAATTAGTCACGGTTACAGCACCAACAGTGCATTTTTGTATGAATTGAAAATACGATACCGGTAGATGTAATACGTAATCATCCCTTTTCGTGCTCTCAAGACCAAACCAATTGATGACCGGAAAATACCGATAAAATTATTTGAAAAAAATAAGGAACTTTCATTAGCATACTAATCGTTAGTACATGTAGCGAAATACGCGACAACTATTGTCATGCCTGAGCTGGACGACTTGGCGTGGTAATACGTCCATACGATAGGACAATCAGGTAATTTCCATGTTAACAATTTTAATTACCTGTTCATATTTGGCTGGCTATGTACGAGGTACCTACCTGCATACTGGTAACTAATATTACAGCTATTTCTAAAGATTAAATTAGCTTTAAACATCTACGTGAAAAGAATTACCTACGTAGTTTCATGTTACTTTGAACTTGAATGTAGATATCGTAGCCATTCTCTGGGTAAGTTCAATTCAAAATGGTCTTTAAGACCACAAGTGTAACTATTGCGTCAAACGCAAACATATAGTAGTTTACCATGAGAAAATTTGTAGTTTTCGTTATTCTAGTTTCAATTTTACTTATATTAGTGAATTCTGAAGAAAGGCATNCAAGTGTAACTATTGCGTCAAACGCAAACATATAGTAGTTTACCATGAGAAAATTTGTAGTTTTCGTTATTCTAGTTTCAATTTTACTTATATTAGTGAATTCTGAAGAAAGGCATTCATGTTTCCGAAAATGTTCAGAAGATCCGGCTACGCGACGAATCTGTCATTACGACTTTACATTGGAACATTTTTGGATGCTTTCCAAAGCTTGCTATGGCTGCCCGAATCCGACGGAAGATTGCTTCAGACTGGAGTGCATTCCTGGCGATGGTGTGGCCAGGGCTGTGACAGTCGTGAACCGGAAATTACCTGGACCAGGAATTCGCGTAAGTAGACCTTGCGGCCATTTTGATGAAGTGTTGTCTATTATAAAAATGATCAGAGCGTTCTATGTTGGGGTTAATGGGGTTACACATAATTATGACCCATATTCCCTCAGGTCTGCCAAGGTGACACGATCATTGTAGACGTTCATAACCATTTGGTCGCGGAGCAAACGACAATCCACTGGCACGGAGTTCAAATGAAACAGACGCCATGGATGGATGGCGTACCGGGTTTGACGCAGTGTCCAATACAAAGCGGAGAGATATTTAGGTAAACTTGCGATTTTTGACATTTCAGCCAAAAATTCATCGACATTCAATGAAAATTATTTTAAATTGCTTTGTTTTGCAGGTACGAATTCGATGTACCCAAAGCCGGTACATTTTTCTGGCACTCACATGTTGGTTTTCAACGTGGCGACGGTGTATTTGGCCCACTAATCGTTCGAAAACCGGAACGCATTGACCCAGCAGCACATCCTTATGACCACGATTTACCAGAGCACGAGCTCTTACTAATGGATTGGACGCCAGATATATCACTGAATAAATTTCTTAAGCATCATCATTCAGACGGAGATAATAAACCACCGAATATTCTTATCAACGGTAGAGGTTTACCGGCCAAATTTTATCGAAGAATCCCTGAAAATGTGACCCTTCAAGATTCCGGGATTCCGTTTGTTCCTTTGCACGAAATTCGCGTGAAGCATGGCGAAGCCTATCGGCTAAGAATAATTAGCAACGGCGTGTTGAACTGTCCACTGGAAATTTCCATTGAGGGTCACAGTCTGCTGGTCATCAGCGCAGATGCGGGTGAAGTGGAGCCCGTGGCTATAGGGTCGTTCGGTAGGACATTTGAAGTAGCGCCTTAAGGCCATATTACAAAATTGAATTGCCTTGTTTACATAGTGATTTACTCTGGAGAACGCTTTGACGTCGTTCTAAAAGCAAATCAAACGCCAGATTCATACTGGATCAAAGTGCGAGGCTTAGAAGATTGCGATGACCGGTTTACTAGTGCTTACCAAGTGGCAGTGTTGAACTATGACACGTTGCCAAGCGGGACGTTACCGCGACACTCAATTAGAACCTGGTCCGAAGCAGCGGCTTCAATGGACGTGGGAATCGTATGTAATATGTAATCAGACTAGAAAACGCTGTGGGAATCAAATTTAATGAAATTTAAATATTTTGCAGCAATTGAACCCTCTCAACATGGCCCCAGCCAAACCCGGTTACATGCTCCTGCATGACCTAAGGTCACTGGAAGATGATGACCCGGAAATTATTGAAAAAGGGAATTCTGATTACAAATTTTATTTGTCTTACGATTTTAATCCGATAGACAACGTGCATTTTCATGGGTCACAAGCTCCGTTTCAATCTGGTAAGTTCGTAATTCTGAGTTTTGATCGGCTCGGAAGTTTTAAGCTTTGACCACTAATATTTTCGCGATTTCATTTACAGTTCGCCAAAGCTACAAACTGTACACACCGCAAATAAACTTTATTTCAAACGTAATGCCTGCCTCGCCAATGCTGACTCAACCGGAAGCTCTAAATTCCGTTAATACTTGTAACGAAACTTCTATGAAAGTCGATTGCACTAAAGTCTATTGCGAATGCACGCATTTACTGAAAGTAAAACTAAATTCGACGGTGGAAATCGTGTTTATAGACAGGTAAATCTAATCGCGTTATGTTTGAGATCCCGAAAAGACTACCCGTCTCGCCGTTAGCTCCGAAATGTGCCGGATCGAATGAAGTATACCGCACTACTGGGATCAGGCCAACTTGCCTTTAATTAAGAGTTAAACTTATTTATTT
>VNWX01003610.1:0-10044 GCA_009869905.1 Ceratophysella communis | reverse complement strand
CTTTGCCTGGGATTCAGCGGACTCAGCGCAATTGAAATAATTTACTTCTGCACTCTTCGAATTTGGTTTAAGCGAAGACGATTCAAGCGAAATGTTAAGAAAATTGTAATGAAATTTGTACGAGCATTTAAAAGATTTGGTGGAAACCTGAATCCGCAATCCTCTGCTGGAAACGAAATTACACTACAGAAGAATTCAATTCCAATTATCGATATGAATCAAAAGGACTATTTGACCTCAACCTTAATGTGGCAAAAGCTTGGGAAACCATTAGCAATAGGGGGTATCGGTGCACGTATTAGCGATTAAAATTTGAATCTGAATTTGATTGAGGCATTGCCTGTTTAATTATGGGGGGATCGATTCTGTGTTAATTGTGCTTTAGTTATGAGTAATTTGATGAAAAAAACTTTGAAAAATACTTGAAAGAAAAAGGAAGAAGCCTACATCGCTAAGGTTGACAGAAATGCATCGACAAGCTTATTTGCGAATTTGTATCTTTTGTCTGTTGTCTGCGTGTCGATTGTCCGAACACAAAAACGCACGGCCTTCAGGCTAGCACGCACAGATACTGTTAGGATTAAAAAATACTTAGAAATTCTAAGAAATCCTGTAACTGGAATTAGCTTAGAATGCGTACACGTACACCTCTCAAGCTTAATCTCGGATACCCCGTACACATTATTTGCATAAGCAGAATACAAAATGGACCAAGCCCCAGATTCATTACACAATTTAAGGAGAGGGAAGGTGTATTTACCTGTCAGGTAAGTCAGGACTTAAGAACGTGATATTAAGACGTTACTTGAACAACAGGAGAGCGTATGCATGAAATTGCAATCTGCCATGTAACTCCTTTACGTCTCACTTTAATTACATTTAAGATTCCGTTTCTTAATTAGAGGCATATTAGACAATAAACAAGTTCATCCTTGATTCACTTGAGATTTGCATTGTTTTCTGAAAGGAACCTGTGGCTTGAGCTATTTTGCAGACTGACTGCGTGATGTTAGTTTTCAGTTTTTACCACTGCCCTGACATGACAGACGCTGCATGATTTTTACTTCTAGCCCTCCCTGTCAAACAACATAATACACACTCTCTGTTTGAATTAAATGAAATGAGACAAGCCTCAAGCTCAGGGAATCGGAATGAAATTAATTGAACCACCAAAATCGTGGTTTTTGTTCTGGCCTCAGTCTATATAGCAATCTTGTGTGTATATCACTGAACACGCAGTTACAGCTAATTAAGCACATTTCATTCAAATGTATCCTTTCATTCGTTCGCCGAATATTTGCATACGATGACCTCTGCCCTCTAGCATTTGATGTGCCACGCCGCAAGGACACACACCTGACAATTATCCTTGCGTGAAAGCTGAGAGAATTATACAAATTAGGCCAATTGTATTGTAACTTGTAACCAGTTCCGTTTTCTTGCTACAAAAGTGCGTCTTATTGATAGCTGTACTGCTCAGGCCAATTAATTAAGATCTAAGGAGTTCTTTATTCTTTAGGTCACTTGTTTCATTTCAAAGATACATACCGGAATTTTCCGAAGAATTACATTGGCCGTTTGTGCTTTACGCATTCAATATGTCGCATTACGAAGTTATATTTCAGAAATTCAAGAAATAATGTATTTTAGGGTTTCTCCTATGCCTGTCTTAATTCTTAATCTTAATAAATTAGGTTGCTGATTTATTTGATACATAGTCGATCCCATCTGCATTTTTAAGCTTCGTTAGGGTAGCCCTCTTTAATTCTTTGAATAAATAAACGCTAAAAATTGCAGCGATGACAAGCGAGGGCTTGATATATTTTCTGGAAATGCTATGATCTACGATGTACATTTTAAATAATACTTTTAAATAGAATTTCAATGATGCGAGTTATACATGTAAGCTGTAATTGTGAATTAGTTTGCATAATTAAAGAATTAGCCCCTTTCTTAAAAATGAAGCGTCACTCAAGCTGGAAAATGTCAACCCGTTTCGCCCTCTACCACGCACACAGCCAACTGAGAGCCCGAAATTCGAATTCGTGGGCAACTGACACGTGGCCTAATCGGCAACGTCAGCCAGTGAGAAAAATACACCGTGTCGGCTTCTACAGTTGTCATTCTAATCCATAGCCGCTCAGCACTTGTTTTCAGTTGACATTTTAGACAGCTGGTAGTGAGGGTCAAAGGTGAAGATGGCGGGTTCAACAGCAACGTCAACTAACGACGGCCGGAGTGGTCGGCAAGTTTTTCTCCGAGTATATGGTTCAGACACCGCAGAAGCTCAAGATCATTGACGCCTATTTGGCTTACATTCTGCTGACCGGGATTTTCCAGTTTGCCTACTGCTGTCTCGTCGGAACTTTCCCCTTCAATTCCTTTCTGTCTGGATTCATCTCATCTGTGGCTTCATTCGTCTTGGCTGGTAAAATTATAAATAATCATGCAAATTATGAATTATAATTAAATTCGTTGTTCGTTAGCGTTGGCGTGTACGAAAGCCAAAAGCTGCCGTGCCGCTGAATATACATACGCTGTACATTGTTGTATACCTTGAAGCTTGAAGATGACAGAACACAGTCGGTGTTCATTTTATTTTTCAACTAATAATAAAATTTGTTTGTTTTTGATTTGCAGTCTGTCTGCGTATTCAAGTTAATCCTGAGAATAAACTACTCTTCAGTGGAATTAGCCCGGAACGTGCTTTTGGTGACTTTATCTTCGCACATCTCTTGTTACACTTAGTCGTCATGAATTTCATAGGATAAATAAGAGTTTAACATGAATCATTCCAAAAATAATGTAATCACTACCTACGGAAATGTAAGTCAAACTGTCAACAACTAACTTATACATAATGATGTAATAAAACTTGTTTATGCCGTTCAGTTAATCTCTGTGAAAACAGCCAGATCGAATCGAATCTCTGTGATTTCATTGAACTATGTGAGTTGAGTAGGCTTGTTATTATTATTGTAGCTTTTATTGCGTTGGCGTACATAACTTTAATATTCAACTCTAAAAATGCGATAGGGTAGCACGACATTTCTGTCCATAATGTAACATTTGCACAAGAAAATCACAGTTAGAAAGATACACGATTAATAATACATAGACAGGATAGATCAATTATATTCAGAATCGGGAACCGATAGCTTGAAAATAAGAATAAGGAGCAGGCCGTCAAATGTCAAAATCAACGTTTGCGGTCGTCACTTGCTTGTTTGCGGCGTACTCGAGGTCAAGATGGTATCCCTCCTGGCCTGTTCCTTACTTCGTTTAATCAGGAATCCATGTGAATCGTACTGTTTGAATTATCGTCTTGTATGAGACGGGTCTCTGGGACAGAACTGAACTCCACAATTTCATCCGCATCTTCCTCCTCGTCATCGGTATTTATTGGAGATACCCGAATGTTTTGGTACCAACGGTTCGTCAAATCAGTCATTTGTGTTTGACAGTCTTTCAGTTCCTGGAATATGAATATAAATGTGACCGTCAGCATGCCTGCGCCTTAAATGTTAATCTGCGTTCTCATGCTAATGGAAGATCGTGTTGATGGCTACCTTTTGTGTGAACCTGCGAGTGAAAAACGGTTGAAAATACTTGATATCTAATTTGACAAATCCATTTTGCGTAGCAAGTTTAGTGTGGTCCAGTTCTTCTTCAGTGAGCTCTGACAAGTGCTCAGAATCAATCGTTTGACCCTGAAATTATTTAGAATATGGAAGAAGTGGCATGTGAGTTACGAATTTTTATGTACAACTGTGAGACCGAAATAGTTACCATTTCCTTGGTCTTGCTGAGCGATATTTCTTTACGGCTTCTCCGACGACGACGGGACCGAAGTCGGGCTACTTTACTGTCTTTCTCAATATACTGTAAAAATTAAAATATAGGCTTGCATTTTTTGAGATTAGACGGGTTCCGTGCCGACCAATGCTGATACAGCATTGATGCAATGTTGTAATTTTGGTAATATTTTAAATGGCCAGACGTACCTTTACGATGGGCATGGTGAGTCCACCGAAGACTAGAGTTGTGAACAAAATAATGATTAGCGTAGTTGTGATTATGACTTGACGAGTTTCCTTTTCAAATTCCAAATGCAGAGACAGCGCATATGCAATAGCACCTCGGAGTCCACTGAACCACATCACGAATAACATTTTTCTAGTAATTTGATGTGAGCGGAATTTATTGACCAGAGCTCCCAACGGAAAAATATTCAAGGCTCTTCCAATTAAGCACAGACACAGGCTCCACACAACCAGTGAGATTTCGATACGATGATGAAAGCTGAAGATGGCTAGGCCCAAGTAAGCAAATACGCAAGTTTCTGTACAATAACAAAATAAAAATCAAATGAGCTGGGTGCCCTCTAGAATATTTCGTTTCTAATTACACCAGTTTTTACCTGCAATAAACGAGAGCGTCCTCATTGTCTGCTGCATAGTGATCTGAGTGACCGGTGACAGGTTCAGATGTGTGTAGTGAGACATGACAATCCCACAGAAGAGAATTGCCATAATTCCTGTAGTATTAAAAAATTGCCATTAAATATATTGCGACGCGGTAGGAGAGAATTTATGCCGTAGGTACTGCGCTTTTTGAATTCATACCTGAAAGATGAATTCCCTCAGCAAGTGTATATGGGCCATACGTGAAAATTAACATCATTCCGAATTCCAAAGATGGATTCTTTCTCAGGTCAACATGTTTGAGTAGCAACGCACTGGCGAGTGCAAATCCCACTCCAATTCCAGCAGATGCAAAGAACATGAAGGAAAAGTTACTGATTCCTTGAAGAGCAGTTGATGTAGAGTCAGGCTCGCCATTCAGCTGGAGAACAGTTCTGCGAAGAACGGATTTAACTTTTGGTGATTTGTTTTGGGAAATGGAGAATATTAGCATCATTTATTTTTTGAACAACTCACGAGGTTAGTACAATGGAAACAGCATCATTCAGAATACTTTCCCCGAAAACCAACATATTTAGAACTGGATCAGTGTCCAGAGCACTCTGAAAATACCAAAACCAATTTAGCCCTACACACACAAGGGACTGGGATGGAGGGCTTAAACAGTGGCTATTACAGAACTTACAAATATTGCTAGCGTGGCTACTGGGTCGACGGCAGAAATTAAGCTCCCAAACGCAAAACTTTGGACCAGATCTAATTTGTATACTATGTCAGCCTGTAAATACATTTAAACATAGCATAACAAAACTGCCAGAATATCTAAACAAATCTGCTATTCTAGGAAAGTTCTGTCCCAATATAAAATACTTACCAAGCCCAGCAAATAAACACCCGATCCAATCACAACTGCATTGATCACAGTTCCGAAAATCGCAAATACGCATATGGACCCAATATTTTGAAAAAAGTTACCCTGAGAGAAAAAAGTGCATTATGAGTTACTTTCACTTCAAAGGTTTTGTTCATATTCAGGTTTTTGTCTCTAAAACCGTAAAAATTTAATTTACCTTGTGCAAGTTATATCCTGATTCGAATATAATCGGCGGTAGCAAGACTAAGAAAAACGCAGTGGGTGATAGTGCCTCTTCTTTCTAGAAGTAGCAAGTAATTTCAAATGAAACACATACTGTTCATGAATATAGCTAAAGATAAGACTGGTTTGTTTTGGAAAATCATGAAGGATTTATACCTGCCAATTTCCAAAGTAAGAATTGGAGTCAGAAATGAGCTTGAGAAACAATCCGATCAAGGCACCTAAACAGAAAATACAATTTAAAATTAAGTGCGAATCAAAATTACGATCTGCGGTTTCATTTCGCTGGACTACATAGTTGTTCTATACTTTTACCTAAGAAAATGACAACAATGGATTCCGGTAGGAATTGAAGTTGTGTCTGAATCATGCCATGAATGAACAAGATGCACAGTCCTGTAAATTAAATCATCGTAAAAGAATGATTAGTTATACAATACTCTCACTAGTTAATAAAATGGTCGATAGTTTCAATAAATTTTACCCAGGACGCTAAGGACGAAAAATATTGCCATTGAGCTATGATGCTCTTCTTCCGCCGCGCCTTTTGCCGGTAGTACGCTGATTTCTGGAGTTGGCGTTGTTTTCGCTGTGACATTAGGAACGATCGGTAACGAGACATCATGCGCATTGGTCCTACAATTATATATAATTACATTTATAGTTATTGGTTATAAATATTACAGAAAGCATAACACATAAGGCAATCAATTTGAATTAACGTGTCGTCACATGTTGGTTACATACTTATTATCTCCATTCCGGGGATTTGTCGTATTTGCGGCGCAACTTCCGGTGACATTTCCGGCAGTGCAATTCTTGTTATTTAGAAGATCTCCAGCTGATTCAACGCTTCCGATGCTTTTCAACAATGTGAAGATGAGCAGTATCACCAAAATAGAACCGATCCTCTGGAACCTCGAGTTTTCCATTGTAGCGACTGCTGTGCTGATGCACGTTCCAAAAAATGCTTCGGCAGTATATGTCCAAGAGCATTTGTAAAGTGTAATAATACCTAACTACACATTCAGTTAATTTAGCTAGCGAAACTAAACTAAAATCGCAATAAAATCAGATGAAACAACTCCGCATTACGTGTTCGCCACCCTGGATTTGACTTTACCGCGTTTTAAAGTCGTAATCTCAGGAAATATCCCAAATTCAAAATTCAATTCTCAGCACTCAATTTGATTTGCATGATTGACCTCTAGCTCGGATTGTGAATGCCTCTGTGAAATGAATATGCCTCAACCTGATATTATGGTAATCAAAAACAATGATTTATTCCAAAACCCAGATCGTGGAAACATACAAAGATAGGGACACATTATAATTTATATAATCATTAGTTAATGATTGATGTAAAAGTTCCAGCTGATTCTTAAGCTGCGTAAAACTCATATTATTATGCCTCTTCTTCAGCGTCATCGTCGTCCTCATCCTCGTTATTTTCTTTATTGTTTCCGGCTTCTCCACCGCCATTCTCATCTTCATCCTCATCATCGTCTCCAGCCTTCTCTTCATTCTCGAGCTGAGCTCTCTCCATTGCCCGGAGAAGTTCTTCTTCATCAATCTGGGTGACGACTTTGGGACCCATCTGAACACTGAAACTACCACCATACTGCTTGATGGTTTTTTCAATACGATCAATGGCTTGCTGAACTAGGTCAATGCCTTCTTGTCTCTCGGGCGTTGATGCAGTAACAACTGCAGCAATAAAGAAAAATAAATTAATCATTTATTCTTTTAGTGCGGTTCACAGATTACGAATACCGGTTGAATTATATACACTTTAGAGGTTTAGTACATTGACATTAGGGCACATAAGGTCTTCATTGACTTACCGTACAAGGGAGGCGCAATAAGATTGATTTTGACCGGAATTTGTTCTGTTGAGCACTCAAGACCGGCCCGAAGAGCTTTCTTTACAGCTTCGATTCCCTCGTAAGCATAACACGACACTTCAACATCTGCACGAATCTTCACGGACTGCAACATCAACTTTTGATGAATATTGTTCAACAGAGTTGTTTTAGTCTCTTCATCAAGGCCACATTCGTCGAGAACCGAGGGATCTCTAGAAAATGTCCAAGTAAACAAATTATTAGCTTTTTATTAGTAGCGAATGTTATCTCATCTGCAGCATGATATAAGGGGAATGTGGTGGAGTTCATAGGGAAACTTACTGCACAGCCTGTTTGAAAGCATCGTACGCCGACGCTTTTCGCTTGTATTTATCCTCAAAGTGCCACGCAGTTTTAGTGTATAGATCTTCCAACTGAGCATCAGTGTCATAGCCTAAAAGATCAGCCACGTGACGAAGAATGGAATTGACAGCCTTGGCTTTGGAGAACTGCTCATTACACTTCTCGATATCCTCTGCAGCGACTCTTCTCTTAGACAAATCAATGTATCCTAAAAAATTGAAAAAAATTGAAAATTTAGGCTCACGTCAAGTGCCCGTAAAACTGGTTGTGTATATTAATTTCGGGACATTGATACTTAAAATACGTTTTAGTTAAGTACCCTTTTCCTTGTCCACTCGAATGACAACAACAGGTTCCGTTTTGCCAATGCGAATCAATTTATTCACACTACGAATACGTCGTCTGGAGAGTTCAGAGAGTAGGATCATGCCCTCAATGTTGTTGTACTCCAGGAGATGGACATAAGCTCCCATTTCAGCAATCCGCTTGACATTTACCATCACTACTTCATCCACTTCGGGATATCTCTCCTTGTAGAATCGACAAAAGAGTGGCATTTTGCTTGCTACAGAAATAAGAACATTTATTAGCGTACAATCGGAATACATACCACATTGTTTCGTAATTTAGAAATGTGAAATGTACAACAGTAACGCACAACGTAATGAGTGTAGTTTTAGTTTTGTATTATGTATTAGGCAATACGCGGTTACTCGCTACGCGGCGCAATGTTTCTAACTAGTATTTGAGCTTTGCACTTAATACACCATGTGTAAAACTATGCCCAATCCTATAAGGTTTAAATTTTGACAAAAACTATATACATTAACAAATGATAACTGGCAAATTGAGCCTGTTAAAATTTACCTGCTTGAACAGAGTTGTTAAATAATGATGACGAGGTTTAGTTGTGTAAGAGGATGTGGAATTATTATCTCCAGTTGCCAGTGAACAAAGCCGGAAATATGAAGACGCTATTCTGTTTCCGGTTTTCCGAAATTCGGACTTTCTCCCAATCTGTTTTTAGTGAATTGATTCAAATGTCCCAGTTCAACCGGCATGGCATGGCCTGAGTTAAAATTCTTACCAGAACTTGCCGTATTTTGTTGCACGTAGATGTCCAACAACTCGTGCAGCAAGGAACATGGTAAGTAGATCATGCAATTTTGGCTGATGCAATATGCAATCAGGATTTGAAAAACGCTCGCTCTTTGGACGTCGCAGGATCTGGTGACTGAGGATCTCTAAACTAAAGTGACGCTCTTTCGCGCTTATTGACATGAAAATTAAATGAAGACTGTTAAAATTTATTGAAATGGTCAATTTTTATTGGACTAGTTCAAGGGTCGTACGTACACTTCTACTGTACTCATATATGTGGTGCATGCCCAGGGAGGGCTCGAGATCCAGATGCTGCCGGCGGCGGAGCACTGCATTCACTGATCTTGAGTATTGGAATTATCACCATTATTTCTGTAGTTTTACTCAGCAAACGAATACAGAACAAATGCCTGGTCCTCCTGGTATATAAAGATTAACCAAGATTTACTAATTGAGTTACTACTACATAGTAGGTATACCGTACTATGATCCGTATGGGTAATTGGTATGCTATACATCTACATACAAGCTACAGCTGCAACTAGAGTACACATTTACAACCAAAATTTACCTTTAAAATGTTAAATGCCATAGAGCTAAACTTTATGGTAGACTCTCCTGATACCCTATGCGCATGCTCAAGCTACTATTATTGTTACGTTTTTGTATTTTTTATGCAACTACCGCGCCGCCGCAGCCTAGAGCCTCCTCCGCTCCGCTTCCGCTCGCTCGCTCGTGCTTTTCTCTCGCATGTTGTACATTTATGCTGTTTTGGATTTTGATTGTGGCTAGGCTCGGCTGTCAGAAGAGCTGACAACTGACAACTGTCAACCATTAACTGTTGACTGTCTCCGTTGTCCGACATTGTTAACTGATGACTGTGACACTATCACCTGTGCCCTGCTGGCTGAGGTGAGCAAACTGCGACCTGCGACGTCAGACGGAAACGTCCTGTTTAATTAACAGGTAAAAAAAACATCGTGTTAGGTGGTCCGCGTTAACGCTGCTGGTTGGAGGCTGGAGCTGGAGACGGCTGGCTGCTCTGTGAATCTGAATTATCTCTAACATCTTAAGTCTTATCGGTAATACGTTTACGTTACGCAGTAGTTAGCTGTTAGCTTGACCACGGTATAGGAGGCTATATGGTAATATATGTAGCTGCAATGCCTGTGAAGCGAGATGGGAATGGCGCCTTTTTGTTGCACAGGAGAAGAGT
>VNWX01003609.1:0-10046 GCA_009869905.1 Ceratophysella communis | reverse complement strand
GCAAAGGCAAGATGCGATGGATGGATGCATTTCAGAAGAGTGGAGAACAGGTACTACAGATACTTCAACAAAGGAATGTTTCGTGCTAGTTTCTCCATTACGTTACATTACGTTAGTTAGGTCAACTTCAAGTTTTATGGAATTTACAATGTATGCAGTCAGGAACAATGGCATTCTTGCAGTAAGAACAACACATGCCTTAAAGTTCGGGATTTTAATGAGATGCCATGCTATGTGATGACTCTGACTATTTTTCAGGTGTCCAAGTGTCAAACGTTAATTGAATTTTATTGCTAAATCAGGGATCATGGAGCAGAACTGACCACGACGGTAAAATTGCTTCAGGTTGGGCGTTACGGCTGTTGTGCATATTGGGCAAAATCCGTCGTATCTCAATGAAAAATCTATGCTAAATTTGCTAATATCGTATCTCAATGAAAACCTACCGGATCCGTCAAAATCTTATCTCACTGAAGAATCACTGCTGAATTCGAAATTATCGAGTCTCACTTAAAAATTCGAAATTATCCGTATCTCACTGAAAAACCGCTGCTAAATTCGCTAAACTCGGATCTCTTGTCCACCCGATCTTTCCACAACAGAACCAAATGACTACTGAATTTACTGATTACGACTCCGCTTCTGAAAATGACATGCAGAAATGCAGACAACTTAGCAAAGTGCATACGAGATACGGAAAAATGATAATGCAAATAATGCCGGATTGAGCTCATTTACCTGATTACCTGACTGGCGCCATGCAAAAAAAAGTAAAACAAGGCGAAAGAACACCCACAGATAGCTAGGATGAAAATGTGTAAATATCAGACACAATAAAGTTTTTTCTCATCCTATTGTCTTCTAGCCTTTGCATGTATTTTCCGCTGGCATTTCCCCCAGTCTGTGTTTCAAGTATTGCGAAATTCCTATCTGGTTTATCCTTTTTACTGATGTCTCTCTATCTAGATCTCTGGCGCCAAGGCGCCGAGGAAGACAAGCCAAGCCATCTTCCCGAACTCGTTTTTGCCAAGAATGAGCTACAGCATTACAAGCTCGTAGTAGCGTCTCTAATGATGTGAAGGGCAGAATTGAAAAGTTAAGCTAAGCCTAGGCTTATGTTTTAACAGTAGATTGACTCTTCCTTTCATTTGGGATCGGGGTAAACGAGTACTAAAGTTAAGATAACGAAAACACTGCGGGTTTTGGGTACATTAGCTTAAAGTTCATCACGGCTTGGATAAACATAAACATGTCACTTGTCAGCGCATTGGAAATCAGAAACATGCTGCTACGAAATTTTACTGTAAATATGCAGCGGAATACTCGAAATATATATTTTTTCAAATTTGTCTCAAACCTGTTGCTTGTTGCCTCGTGCGCTCATTCCAATGTGAATTTCCACGGCGTCTCAATGTATTTCTGTCACCGGAAGTTGAATCTTCAAGAAAATCAGCCTGGTCATGACTATTTTGACCCTGCTGCTGCTCACTGTCCTCCAGATCATGAGCTATTCTGAATTCTATACTGTGACTGGACTGGTGATTGTTACTCAAGAGCTCATTAGCCCGGGCACTATTTCCACTAAGCCGGAGAACTGAGCTAAGGGCTTCAGCCCGAAATAACAGGTCGGATTGACCCTGGCTTGCTGATTCCGCCATTGTTAATGGTCAGTACTAAATGTCACTGGGTAACAAGTAAAGTTTCAAACACGTTGAACACGATACACGAATGCTACAAGTCTGTGAGTGAATTCCTGGAAGGAGCCGACATGGAACCCGTCCGCTCCGAGGTCTGACTCAAGAATGAGGGTAGGAGGCTCAATGCGGCTCCACAACTCTCCTTGCCTCCTGCCTTCTTGTCGCTCATGACCAAAGTGGAGGCCAGGCTAGAGTCCGTAATAACAGTGGACGAAAGGCAACCTTTTTTTCTTCCTCAAGATACCAGTAATTTTTTGCCTTCAAGCAAACCCCAGGCAAGAGCAAAGCTAAAAGGCAGGAGGGGTACCCGAGTTAAAGAGAAACCAGACCAGAGAGAAAATACCACTGTAAAACTTCGACCTATAATTATTGATATCCTTCGGTAAACCGGTCAAAAGTGCATAACATCTTTGATTCCGTTTTAGTGTCGATAGAGTCAAAAATATCTCAAAATCATTGGTTTATATTCGCGTATTTCGACGCCGTCTTGAAAAAACTTCTAAATAGCAATATAAAGGGCTCATGTAAATTTTCGAAGTTCGATTGGATATTGGCTGCACGCAAGTGCAAGGACGAATAAGGGTCACTCCATATTTCCCTATATGACCTATAATTATTGATATCCTTCGGTAAACCGGTCAAAAGTGCATAACATCTTTGATTCGGTTTTAGTGTCGATAGAGCTAAAAATATCTCAAAATCATTGGTTTATATTCGCGTATTTCGACGCCGTTTGGTAAAACTTCTGAATAACAATATAAAGGGCTCACGTAACTCTTCGAAGTTCGATTGGAAATTGGCTGCACGCTAGGACGAATAAGGGCCAATGCATATTTGCCTATAGCGCAACCTATGACTCATAATTTGACCCTTAATAAGACCTTCATTGTTATCGAAGCTTTTACGGTATCCGATCTGCTTAAAGCTAAGCCAAACTTAAGGAAATTAGGAGTAATGGTCCTGCTGCCCAAGCTCTTCTGGGTTTTTCTTAAAACAGAGGGTGGACTTGAGGGCTTTAATGGGAAGGGGATGGGGATGGCGCCGTAAGAACTTGTTACATCTTCCACTACCCTGCGCCGACCCATCATCATCCACTTCCCTTATCTCACTCCGTCTCGCCTTCATATCCTGAAGAAGAAGGCAAAGGGACCCTTGGCCAAGGAGTCGAACATCCACTTTGGAGACAGTAAGTAGGGTCCAGACCAGACCGAGCACTTTTAGGCTCATCTGCCGGCGTAAGACAAAAGAGTCCCTTTTGCTCAGTCAGTAAGGAACCCCGAGTTTGTTTTTCATTAAAACAGAGGGTGGACTTGAGGGCTTTAATGGGAAGGGGATGGGGATGGCGCCGTAAGAACTTGTTACATCTTCCACTACCCTGCGCCGACCCATCATCATCCGCTTCCCTTATCTCACTCCGTCTCGACTTCATATCCTGAAGAAGAAGGCAATAGGGACCCTTGGCCAAGGAGTCGAACATCCACTTTGCAGACAGTAGGTAGCGTCCAGACCAGACAGAGCACTTTTAGGCTCATCTGCCGGCGTAAGACAAAAGAGTCCCTTTTGCTCAGTCAGTAAGGAACCCCGAGTTTGTTTTTCATGAAAAAAATACAAGTGAAAAGATACAAAAACCCCTTCTGTTCCACATAAACGGTCGTGAAATAGATGCCCATTTTTCTGTAGGTAAACACAGAGACAAGGGGGCAGGGGCCTTAGCTTTATAATGTATAACAAAACTTCCGAAATCAGGTTGGCAGAGGCATTATTATCAAAATAAGGTAGTCGAGCAATGTGTCTCCGGCTTCGGTATTTAGTCTTCTCAATTTCCTGTCATTTCGGAAATTTCAGGATGCGGAGTGTCTGCGGTAATTATCGAGACGGGTGGACTGCCTATGCTATGCCCATCGTCACCTGTGCTGTCGTCTGTCGTGGCTTGTCAGGGTCAATTCGTTCGTATACCGGCCAACCAACTGAATCACGATATTCAGCGTATTTATAGAAACATGAAATTTCGCAAAACCAAACGGCGCTTAAATACTCGCCATATGCCATATTCATCGACTCCCTTAATACTCAGCCCGAACCCAGAAGCCTAACCTTTCAACTCAGCAATAAATAATTCGACATGGACATCCTTGGCATCAACCCCCTCCCCTTTCACTCGACAACCGCTAACTATACGAGCGTAACCTAAGCCTAGAAATTTAACTGTCAATATAAATATAATCCCTTCCGCTTCCCTGCATCGCCACTGCTTCTTCACAAAATCAAAGGCTTCACGTTGCAGGGCTGATTACCGAACCCCGAGCAGAAAGATGAATGGAAATTAAATGAACCCTTTTTCTGCACTCAGCTAATTGATTGACTTGATTTTAATAAACAAAGCCAGAGTCGAATCAGAAACTCTGGAAAGAAACAACTTCTTAATTCATTCGAATCTCTGTGTATGGAGGCTATTGAAGTGAATACATATCATAATTCAAAACGGAAGACTGCTAAGATCCAGATTCAGTCAGTTCAATTTTTTTTTGTCTGTGCGTGAGCTTGAGCGGTCTCCTTTCAGACGATATTTTAAATGCAAGCTCAACGTATGGATTCGAAAATTATGATCACTTTACATAAGCTTGAGTTACTTGCCGCCTGCCGCCGCCCGCCTTCAAGCCAAGCCGTAATAACCTGAATTAATGGCTTTGTAGACATTACACCGAGACAGAGGCATTATTAATGAATTATTAACCTAATTTATAATCAAGCGATCCGTCTACCTGCTTCCAGTTTGCACAAATGCAAGCCGAATCATGTCAAACGATACTTAAGCAGCATAATGACCACTCAAATGGCTGTATCCGAATTGCCATAAGCTAGCGTCATGTGATTTTCTGCTTCGATACCTTAGTCTGTCTGGCTACAAATTTTCAATGAAATCAAAATCAAAACATGAAGGGTTCGGAAATTGGAAGGTCTACCTGTACGTGAACGTATAATGAGAGATGAAGAGTTTTCCAGTCAGAAATTAGTAAGCCCTTCAGTCAAATTGTGAGGTAATAATAGGTCATGGATAGAACAGGGATCCTTTGTTCGTCAAAGGAATTGGAAATACACTTCCATGTTCATCCGGACGATTAGCTATAATAATAGATTCCAACGTGGACGAGACGAAACCAGGGATGAATTAGCCGGCGTAATTTTCTCGGGGTTGCATGTGTGGATCAAGGGCTCGTCATGCAATTCAAAAATTTACCTTAAAATTTCAACCCCTTCAGAGATAAGACCAGATGTGTACAGGGTTGAATTCAAGGCAAACATTGCTTTTATATCGGTAAAAATTGCAAACATGCATGCTCTTGCCAAGGAATTCTTCCGAATTCTAAATATGAGCATTTTTATTAAATTTTTTGGCGAATCTCATCGAAAACGACACCTGATCCTTTGTTCGTCAAAGGAATTGGAAATACACTTCCATGTTCATCCGGACGATTAGCTAATAATAGATTCCAACGTGGACGAGACGAAACCAGGGATGAATTAGTCGGCGTAATTTTCTCGGGGTTGCATGTGCGGCTTCATAGATCAAGCGCTCGTCATGCAATTTAAAAATTTACCTTAAAATTTCAACCCCTTCAGAGATATGACCAGATGCGTACAGGGTTGGATTCAAGGCGTACTTTGCCTTTGAATCGGTAAAAATTGCTAAAATGCATGCTCTCCCCAACGAATTCTGGCGAACTCTAAATTTTAATCGATTTTTGCCTGTTAATTAACGAATCGCGTCACAAATGACACCGAAATCAAAATTTTGGACCGCTGAACTGAACGACCGCGCTGAACAACCCTGTACATTTAGCACTTAAATTTCAACCCCTAATTCGTAAGTATAGAGATCACTCTGTACTTTTTTGTACCCAGTAACCCTTCTACTTTCTAGCTAGCTATAAAATTATGTCTATTGGTCTATTGGCTCTTACGCAATGCGTGCCAACTTCCTCTCTGGTACAAACACACAAGAAATCGTCTGTTTCAATTGAACAACTCAAGCCCGGTTTTAGTATATACTTTCCGATGAAAAAAATTATCTTGCTTCGTTCTTTAAGGACCCACAAACCCATCATCATCATTATACCCCTTCGTGAGGCTCATACAAAAAATATACTGGAATGGATTTAGATATAATTTTTACGTATAAGAAGGCTGAAATAGGGTGCAGAACAAATTTTGCTCCAAAACGATTGATTTGCAGAGCGAAGCGAAGTTTTGGCCAGAACTTGTTAAAATACATCTGTCTTAATGTTTAGGTATTTTTGAGATTCAGTAATCAGAACAGAACGCCCATTTCCATTTGTATTATGATCAACACAATAGCTTCTTACTATCTACTAATTTTGTACCCTAATTTTATAAAGGTATTTTGCCAAGAAAATTTAAATGGCAATTTAATTACAAAGATTTTTCTAATTATTCTTTTAATCATTGTGCTGAACATATATGTGATCCTGCAAACTTCGCATTTCGAAATGTAGGAATTCGCAAAATGGGAAAGTCGAAAATATTTATTGTGAAAAATATGCCCATACTAAATTAAACTGACCAATGAAGTGACCATCCGAAAAATTGGCGTAGCTTTCCACGCACAAAATTTACACCGTACCCTATTCAAAACCTCGGCGGCTATACTAAACCCATTAAAATGCAAGCCAGTTTCCTTAGTAAAACGCAAGCCTGGCTGGTTTAACTGTTTCTTTGGCGTAGCTTTCCACGCACAAAATTTACACCGTACCCTATTCAAAACCTCGGCGGCTATACTAAACCCATTAAAATGCAAGCAAGTTTCCTTAGTAAAACGCAGACCTGGCTCGTTTAACTTTTTCTTATTCAATTCTCCAGAAAGTCTGTTGGACGAGACAACCAGGCTCTGCCGGGTAGTTTCAGCATCCCTCTTCCGTTGAATTAGTGTGTGTATGTTGATGATGTGCGAGGGATGAAGACGAAGACAACTATTTTTTTTATCTTCTTCTCGGAACAAGATGAACTGCAGAAGAAAGATGCACACAAGACACAAGACGAGGACCATAAGAAAAATGCTAAGTGGACGTTGTTGTTGGCTGTTCTATCTCTGCCATGCACTCTTCTTCTTCCAGAGAACGCGTAAGCTATCATCAAGTCCCATCTTAACTCCGAAAAAAAGCCCAAATTACAGGACACGGATTTTCTCTTACTGGGTCTCTTCCATTTATCTCGGGGAAGATAAGTGTAGATGCGTCTCGCCGTGGGAAATGACACAGTAGAATTTAAAAAAAAAAACAGACGTGAAATTGCACTCTAATCTCCGAAAAATTGAAACTATCGCTATCCGTTTCCCAAATGCATAATAATAATAACGTAGGTACAAAGTAGAAGTCAAATCATAAGGTATTTTCAGAACCAGAAACAAATTCTAAAATTATCGTTCATTACGCTCGAAAAATCGAGACTCTGTAATGATACCACCAAATGCTATTATTGATCATCGAAATCGAAAACTGGAATTGAACCCATTATTACGACGATACGGCTGAAGCCGACGAGACGAGATTATTTCTTGGTTTGGAATGTAAAAACCTAATGCACTTATTCTGTACCTTAAAATTACGAATTCCAATCGAGAGTTTGGGATTCGGCCCATTAGCATAATGGACTCGGACTCTCAATTGTGGAATCTGGAAAAAGGTACCTGACTTCGTGAAGGCTTCTTATCAGAGGAAATACCGGTTCCCTTATAAGGACGCCTTGGCGTTGTGAACTTGGCTTCAACGACATGGTCGAAGAAAAAACCTAAGTGTCACTTTCAATTTTTTTTATTTTCTATAGTCAATTTTCAATTCGTCTTTCTTTTCTATGTCATGTGGCTATATAGGCAGGGCTTCTGTCCTTGCTACCCTCATGCCTTAGGTCCGTCTAAGTCGGGCGTTGACAAATACCAGAAGGAGAAGCCGAGAAGACGTCAAGTCAAGCGGAGAGTAAATAAAAAAGAAACTCTTCGGGTTTTTTTTTTATATAAGGCCCGTGTGTGTGTCTATGTGTGGATGTGTGTGTGTCATTTCCTTTGTGTCCCTTGTCAGACGAGTGACACCTTTAAGTCTTCAAAAGTACTTCAGGGGGAGGAATCGAAGAATGTCAATTAGCTGGTACTTAGGTAGGACTAAAGTAAATATAGGCGGCCGGAAATTCTAGAAGTTTGCCGAGCTGTTTTAAAATGATTACAATTTTGCAACCAAAAAATTAAAATTACGGATTTAGTCGACGCTCAACTCAAAAATTTAATTTAATTTAAAATCAAAATTAATTTTTTAAAATTATATTGAGATTCAAGGGTCCAATACTTTAAGTCTTCAAAAGTACTTCAGGGGGAAGAATCGAAGAATGTCAATTAGCTGGTACTTAAGACTAAAGTAAATATAGGCGGCCGGAAATTCTAGAAGTTTGCCGAGCTCTTTTAAAATTATTACAATTTTGCATCCAAAAAATTAAAATTACGGATTTAGTCGACGCTCAACTCAAAAATTTAGTTTAATTTAAAATCAAAATTAATTTTTTAAAATTATATTGAGATTTAAGGGTCCAATACTACCTCGAATTTGAAATGAAGCATGCCTGCACTCATCGTTATGCATTTCACGCCAAAAATAGAACTTTCTGATCTGTGAAGCATTAGCCATTACCCTAGTAAATCTGTATCCCCCAAACACGCCGTAATTCTTAAATTTCCACTAGGAAAGCTCATTCTAAATCCAAACCAGAAGTTGCATAAACATTCTGTGAAAGAGTTAGTTTAAAGATTGTGTATCAGAGTACACATGAAAAATCACTAGTCAAGTCACTCCATTCCCAAGAAAATGAAATCCAGTAAGAACTAAACTACCCGAACAAAAAAAAACGGGTAAAACTATGCAGAGTGCATTTCTCTTCACAGCCCATCGAACCCGAATATAAATATAGTGCGAGAGTATCTCTCGACAGCAAAAAAAGGATTTGGAGAATGTCGGAAGGCTTATTATTATTGGGTAGGCGCCAGGTCGGTAATACATTATGGACATTAGAGCCGGGTAAGAGGGGAAAGTCTCCGAGAAAGTACTGGAGAGCCCAAAGCCAGAGAGGCACCCGGAATCCCGGCGTCAGTCGCGACACGAGACTTTCGCTATATAATGCTGCCCCGGGTATATCTCTGGGTCTCCGGCGTGGCGCCGCATGTCATCGCCTTAGTTCTCCCGCTGCCCTGACAAGTGACCCCGATTAAGCGGAAAGACTGAAGATGCAGTTCAGCAAATCTATTACATAGCTCGCCCATGAGATTATCAAGGGATATGCTCTCTAAAACTTCGCTGAAACAATAACATCGCATGAATTTCCGGCTCTGCAGAAAAAAAAATTATTGTCATTTCGCCTGAAAGTTCCTTTTGGCTCGAATCTAGAAAATCTCGTTCATTTTTTTATGAAAACAAAAAATAGTATGGCACCAGTGACAACGAGGACTCGTCTCGCCGCAAAGGCGGCTTCGTTTTTTTCCCTGGGGTTCTCCGTATCCTTACCCTGAATCTTGCATACAACAAAAAATGCCTCAAGTCGATTTTTGAGTCGAAAAGAAGTCAATTTTTCTCATGGCAATGTAGACATAGTCCAGTCCATGTCCAGTCGAGCTTCAAACCGCACGAAACGACGCTTGCTTTTGACTCGTCGGCGGCGGTATGAAAGCGGCGTTCCAGCTCATGGAAATTAAATTTTCATCCGTGTTGGACACACGGATGGACATAGACATGCCATTAGCTAAAATGTGGGAAACGAAATTTCTAGTCTGTTGTGGTCGACACAGAGAAGATGAGAAAATGATGAGAGAATGAGTCTTCATCTTTCTCCAGCTTTGCTACCCCCTCTCATTACACGACCATTCACGTTTTTCTTACATAATCATATTTTCTAATTTCAGCGTCTTCGCTCGTCGTGAGCCGCCTGCCCTATCATTATACCATGAGAAAAGAATAGGGGATGCAAGATGCATATTCCGGGATTTGAATCAGAGTCTAGCTGGTCAGCCAGCCTGGCACCTACCAGCCCGGAACAGAGCGTCATGTCATCTCCGACGCCTGTGACCAGGCTCACGCTCCATATGCCTTCGCTCATTGTAACTGCTACAATTTTGAATTCCGGTCATAGACAGTAAGCTACAATTTTACACACCCGACAAGAAATTAGTACCTTAGCTCTGTCATGTCGTGACACACGGAGTCACATCCTCTGCAATCATCCTCATCCGCTCTGACTTCTTGGCGACACTCTAATGGGACACAAAGCTGTATTTACGGAGTTTCGGTAGGTACCAGG
>VNWX01003608.1:0-10047 GCA_009869905.1 Ceratophysella communis | reverse complement strand
CCTTGTTCTTCTGCTCAATGTCCCATTACATCCTCGGTTTATGATAGTCCGGGAAGAAGAAGGCTTGAGTCGGAGCCAAAAAAACTAAACTCCAAAATTCGGTGGTGGAACTCTACACAATTGTCAAGGTTGAGATGAGGCACCAGTCCCATTAAAATAACTGCAGTATGTTCTTAGGGCTCATTTGTCCTGAGGACGACACGGGTATCATAAAAACGGGCGGGACGTGATAGATGCTCTAAACTTTTTAACTACGTGCAGTTAGACAATTTTTAGGTCTAGGTTTGAGCAAAGAAATACCCCATTTCTGACCGCAGCTAATTTCAAATAAACTCGAAATTTTTAAAATGCTACTTTCCACTCTGTTTTTTCCCGTATCTCCAACCCTCCAGCTTTCACTTTGAGCCTATAATCATTCCAGAAAAGCCGTTAACCATAACCACCGTTTTTCTTTTGTTAGCCCAGCTCATTCTTCTCAGAAAATGTTTAGTGTAATGACAATGACTTTTAAGAGAGTGTCTGCCTATCTCTCGCCCTCCACCTCGAAAAAAGCGTGAACTAAGGGCCATAATACTCGCACTGAGGCTATATGATTATTGACTAAGGATCTATTTCCCATGTAGCAGGTCCATAACCCTCCTGTAGTCTATGTTATTCTTTGCACTTGGCCCTGTGTCTTGTCGTAATGCATTCTGGGCGGCTTTCCCTGGCTTTCAACGTTGTCCGGAGCTTCAGTATATCTTGCTAATCCTCGTAAACTGATCCCAAGAGAGTCCGTCTCTCTGAACTCATCTTTTAGGCTCCGCAAGGAAATGACGATAAAAAAGCATCATAGCTAAGCAGGGAAGCGAGGAAACTACTCACAAGCCTAGTCTGCCTCCTCAAGATACACACACACACATTGTATCTCCAAGAAAAAATTACAGAAAACCACCGAGTATATTCCCAGGCCAGCCCAGAAGCGCTCTGTTAGCGTCAGAAAGGAAAATTTGGATTTCCATATCTTGCAACTAGAAACCCGCTTTCGAATTGCAGCCTTCAACAACGTACTATTTACTTTGTAATATAGCTAATCCTAAAATCCTTGCATAACCGAGAAAACACTCATGGAAATACACCCTCTATTTTGACATTGGTTTCTCGAAGGCTCGAAATAGCTGAGGGCGTGTCTGCTTTAATTATTAATCAAATTATCTTAGGACAATTAAGTATAATCACATGGGAAATAACTTATTCATTGCGTTTCTCGAGTGAAACAAACACGGGGGGAGCTCTGGGCTAAGTTTATGCATTTTCCTGCGTTCATTTCGAATTTTCAGAGTCAGGTTTATGACAGCCCCGGAGCCTCAGCGTTGAGGAGGGGACATAATTAATTAATGTTTTTATTTTTCTCCTGCACACGGAATAATGAACGAACAGTACTTGAACTCGTCAGGCAGAGGCCTGGGTCCCCAAAAAATTATATTCCGGACTCGTTGGGCAGAAGTCAGGAGGACAAATATTTTATGAATCTCATGAGACACTTCAATTCTCGGCCTGCTTTCTCTTTGGTGAAAGTACAGACAGACAGAAAATCTGAAGATTGGAGACTCAAAGCGGAAGAGAGAAAGTCGTATCCATAACAAAGGACACACGAACAACACAAGCATTTCCTTTCGAGAATAGCCTGTCCGTGTCTGTCCGTCTGTTGGTACATAACGGAATTCGATGCTGCGTCGCGTCGTCGTATAAATAATTAAAAATATCCGCTCTTTAATTCGAACAACATTGCGTAGGTTGGCTAATTATAAAAAATTATGAGTATTTTCATGTAATTACCTCGAACAATCGTGTTATTTACTCATGTGTGTAAGTAAAATTGCTTTAGCAAACGCAATTAGTGCCGATGTGCGTAATACATCAGCGAATGAATTACCAAGTTTAATACAATGACAAAATTACATGAAATTTCACGAATGATTCGAATTCCACTCAGAATTATTAATTGTTTTAATTCAAACAACTTCTGCACCGGAAAGCGTAGATTTTAAGCAACCGACAGGTAGGCTCAAGACTGGAATCGATATTTGAGTTGAAAACCGGTAGGTACAAGTACTTGCTGTGTTAGTCGACTTTCCCTTTACTCTGGTTTCATTTTCAAATTGTATTTATTTGAGACGAAGAGCCTTTGCTCGAGTTCTTTGACTAGACCCAGTAACTGAATGAGCTCTTTGAGGAGAAGAAAGTAGAGGCGAGTCACCTCGGAACCCACAAGGGTCCTTTCAAATGGCTACGATTACCACATTTATTAACTTCCAAGACGGCCATTCTCTCTACCAAAAAACCCCCCGCCCTCTTCCACACTCCCTCCCATCAAATTCATCCTCAAGGTAAAAAGAAAGCCCGAAACAGCCTCTTGCCCAACACCCAGCACCGCATCAAGGAAAAAGCTCCGATCCCAACAGCGGAAAAAAGAAAATACGAAAAAAGGACTACAAAGGATTCCACGAGAAGGGTTTAGATAGACCCAAGAAGAAAAAAAAGAAGAACACATTACATTTCATTGCATTATATTACACTTGAGGCAGGAGTACAATGCAGACAAAGGAGCACAGAGGCAGGTGACCCCATCAAGCCACGAGAAAAAAAAACCGCCTAACCTTTCCATCCACATACCAACATTATTCAACAATTGTTTCGTTCCTTCCAGCTTATCGTCTGGAAAAGGAACCATTTTCCTAGCCCAGTCGGGTCGGGGCAACTATTAAGGATTTTCAGGGAGAAAAGGAAAACGAGAGCTTCAACCTTCAACAAAGTCACAACATTGGAGTCCTGGGCTATAGCCCTAAACTTTCTCCAGCCTCGAAATAAGAGAAAATACAAAAACAGACGCATAAACTGGGGCTGCACGGAGCTAAACGAAAGTCAACGAAAGGTAATAATTAGAGAGTCATAAAAATTTCTTGATAAAGTTACAGTTTGAGCCTAGGCTGCAAGGAGCCTTGAGACAAGCCTTTCCCTACTTTGATAAGGAACTGAAATAAATTCAAATAATACTTTTCTGTTTCTCCCTTGTCGTACATTTATTACGTCGAGAGCCCAGCCTTCTCCGACGTACATGACAGTTGTGCGGTTCCTGGTCCAGACTTTGCTCAAGTACCTCAGCCCTATAAATTCCACTGGAGGAGAACTAGGCTAATGGCTACTTTCTCATTGCATGCCAACTATGAGACCTTTTAATTTCCCCCTTCGTTTCTGCTCAAAAGTAAGCCCTTGCTCGAACTGGACTGCGTATAATAATAATAATATGCATGACGTGACTTCCAAGTTTGACTCTAAAATTCTCAGAAGCTAAAAAATCCAATAAACCGTCTCAAAGGTCAGAGCAAAATTGTTTTCCGGAGCAGAAAAGTAGTGGGGGCTGGTGTTCTAATCGGATTCAGGTCATCCACACGTAAACTTGTAAGCCCATTCCATTTTAAATTAATACAAACTTTCTCCTGCCTTGGCTCGAGTTCACTCCAGTTCGCCTGAGCATTTAAATCTTCACAGTAAATCACCCACCTCCCTCGGACCCAGGCTACAAGCCAGCAACCCACGGAATTGGTAATAGCTAATAAATGTTTCCCCCTCTCTCCACAACACAAACAAACCACCAATGATATTTATTCTCTCAACTCCCGGGACTGAAATTACAAGTAGACATTTCCTGCCTTGCCTCTTCAGCCTGGCAACAGAGGTAATTAAAACATTTCGTTTCCGCCGTTGAAAACACTGGAGCCCATTTCTGCAAGTGGGCTTCGGGTAATTAAAATGATACAATGGAACAATATTAGTGCCAGTCCGCACGAATTTACATAAGAGTGAAACAGGAGTTCAGGTGGAGGCGGGCTTCGCCACTGTGACGCGATTAATTACAACAGTCTAGACAGTTTAGAATGATTGATTCTTATCCTGGACAGGCTCCGAAGAAAGCACGAAAATCAAAGAAAAACATGTGGGTCAAATTCTTGGGATTCCTGTGGACCATGTTGTGTACGGCCAATGCGTACGACGGCTATCTCGGCCTTGTTCCACATCTTCATTCATTCAATATTTAGTAGGCTCCACGGTAGAACACCTTTCCTTTTAAATCCCCACGCAAGAGCTCCGGAATACCAATGCAATCCATCATGGCGTAAACGGCTAGCTCTCTGCCTGCTCTTATCTCCCATCAGATTGCATGCTTTCTCCGTACGACTTTCACCATCCATGTACTTACTACTCTGTGTAAACAAACGCTCAGAATCCGGGTTTGGATTACAAATAGCACAGGCTCAAGCCTTGGGCGGGTATTTAAGTTTTTTTTAATTGAAATTGCGTTCAGGGGCGGAGCATGGATTGAATTCCGGTTCTTGAGATTATGTACACGTAAATCCAAACTGAAGTCGACAGGCGGACTAGGATTACTTTCAGAGCCTACACGAAGAGCCGGAGTTAATAACGAGTGGGAGGCCTTGGGGCATAAAAGATTAAGTTACATGGACGAGCTGACACGTGACGTGACAAACAGTTGCCGGTTTTTTTTTGTAATAATCCAGTCGTCTGAACTGGACTGGAAATATTAATATATATGACACTCAGGCGGCATGTGGAAGGGAGGGGGAGGAAGGGCAAAATAAATTAATTGAAGTCAATGAAGCTAGTCTCTAACCTTCTGCCTCGACTTTTCACACTATACTCTTGGCTCTATTTTACGCAAATGTGAGCAAGACGAAAAGACGAGAAAAAAAAGTAATTCCGGGGCGAGAACAAAAGAGCCGGAGAAAGTCAAGGAAAAAAGCAACACACACCTAATATATTATTTCTCATCTCGACTCCCCATCTCTTCTCCCATCAGTAAATTCTTGTCGCGTTATTTTAGCTTAAAGACAAGTGTCGACTTTTCACTCGGGCTTTTTTTCAGGCTACGTTTTTTCATCGCAGGGTTGTTTATATCAAAAGAAGTAATATTTGGTACGCAGAAACGCCGTTTAATGTTTTTAAAGAATTTTTTAAGTAAAAGTGATAAAACAAAGTTAAAATAGTTTCGTAGTCAATATTGCTGTTCCGAAAAATGTACGATTTCCCTGAAAACTCAATTTTATTTTGAGGCTACCAACCCTGGTCCTTGGAGAGAGGACATATGGGCCTGAGACCAGGAAACCGAAGCCTAAGTACGTGAAAGTGTATAGGATATCTCTTCCGCTTTGCTATTTTATTCTCGTGCCTTGTTCCGCAGAGGAGGCCGCGGAAGAAAAAGAAAAGGCTGTTGAGAATAATAAGATCTTGGAGAACAAATGGACGAGCATTGACTGTAAATTTTGGGCAAGTGACGATAGTGACAGGTTCAGGAACTTAGTCGACGAAGATGGCTCCAGTCCCATTCCTCTCACACACTAGCAGCCATAGTCTCTCTGAATATGTCAATAATGACTTCTCTTTGTCCATGGTCTCATGGAAAACTTTGTATTGAGAAACAGACTATAACTTACAGACAAGCTGCTCGTCTAATCTAACTAATATATGCATTTTCTCGAGACAAACTTAAAACTCTCTTAAGACTGTGAGAGAGATAAGCGTAACTTTCTCCAGTAGCTTAAGCTGCGTGCGTGCTTTCACCCAAACCTCGTTTCTCGGTGATGGCTTCATTAAAAAAGTTTGTGCGGGAGAGTCGAGGTGAGAATTTCTAAATAAACTCATAAACTAGTGTATTTATATTAGAAGTAGACAGAGCTCTATCCGAGTACATCAGCGTTCAAAAACAAGTAATTCATGAGAAAATGTGCTCTTAAATTTCAGGTGACTCGGGCGTCAGCGTCCCTCAAACCTATTTAAAATATAAGTGCACTTTTCAGCAAACTGGAATCTAATTTTACACTGTTTTCTGTAGAATTTGCACTCTACAGATTTTAGTTCATTAGATATGATTTTTCGCTGCTAAGCTTTAAAATTAATTGAGTAGGTTCGACGCCGTTGGAGGCGCAACGCTTGGCAGCGTTTTGAATTCTGGAATATTTAACGTGTTTAATTGCAAAAATTCGTAATTTTTGAAATTCGAAAATATGCTTTAAAAAATCGCTAAAATGGTATCATCTCAATTGACCATTGACCCTTAGACCCTAATGAAGCCATGGTATGGTAGAACGAAGGAGCTTCCCTTGATTCAATAATCCGAAAGTACGCCCAATCTAGTTAAGAAATCCGAGGCTGAGCCCTCAAATTCAGTTTGGAGTCATAGAGTACTTGTGAGATAATTTTTGTGATCCGCCCATGCATCCCCTCTTCCAGCTCTCTCCAGACTTCAAAGTTGAGTGAATCCAGCGCCGAGGCTCATTCTCCAGCCACTTGATTACACTTCACTTCATCAATAACTTCTTCTCCCCTCTCTCCCCCGTGAGCCAAGAATTTAATAATACTGCTCATTCAGAGCTCCAGCCTCAATAATGGACTCATTTGTAATAGTTACCTCCACGAAGTCCCTTAATATGGATCTCGCTGCTTTATGAAACACACAGCACTTTTTCCTCCGTCATAGATACTTACTTGATTTTTACAAGTTTGAGGATAAAGCTATGGATATAATATCGGAAAACTTGGAAACTCGAGAACAATAATAATTAAAATCGAGGTGTACGAGAAAACTGCTGTCTCAGGTAAAAAGCGGGTTTCAAATTAAAAATTTGGAACTTCTGCATTTTGCCTTCGTACATGCCTGAGTGCTCAGAATGATTCACATGAGTAACCTAATTATATATATCCCCGTCTCTACCCAGCAACGCAAATTTCCTGGCAACGAACTCCACCTTGGCAAAACAGAAGAGGCTTGGCGAGTGCAACAGGATTCAATTACTAAGAAAAACAAAGGCAGCTACTTGTTTATTAATGTACGGCCAACAGGAGAAAGCACACAGTGTCAGCTTCAAGAGACGAGACAGGCGCTGCTCTAAAATGCTTACCATGCGTGTAAAATACAGGGTACAGGGTATAGCACTGAGCCTGCCTCGAAATCAATAGTATATCAGTATCCGGAGATTCCTCGGAGTTGTAAACATTTATTCCGTTAGAGCCGAAGTCAAGTCCTCGAACCACGTGTGTGCTGACAAGGTAAAGTCTAGCCTTCTTTTTATTAAGAATTCAAACAAAGCTGGAGACAGAGCCCTCCTGCTCGATTCTCTACTATGTACCCACTTTTCACTTCGTTAAACTCAGTTCATGGGACTGAGAGAAAACATGGCCCAGTTTAATGAGGGAAAGCATCTCCCCTTATACCCAGCATCCCTGCACAGAGCACGTAACAAATTACGAGGAACGCATCTATAAAATCTCAGTTACTTTCTCCTGTCTATCAGCTTAACGGATGAGGGTTGACGTAGGCTGTATTCCATACAGGAGCGTTTCGATTTTCGATCTGCAGCTCCGAACAAGATTTTTTGCTGAACACTTCAGCAAACTTTTAGAGATTTTTAATATTTAGCTGATGATTCAAAAATGAGTCAAAATTCGACTGATACAAAACCTTGCTTCCGCTGCAGCCACCCCGACTCAATTCCCAGCTCTGCCGAAAGAGCCAGGCTCCGCTTCTCTATTCGATTTATTTTCCCCCATTGAGAACGGAAGTGCGTCCTATTATGGTGAGCAAACGGAAGATTTCACCGGAATCCAAATAAACGGAGACGCCGAGAAAGCGAGGAAAAAAACATTCAAATCATAAACATTACTCACTCACTGATACAAACCGGATGAAGCCCGCTTGCCTCGGAGCGTTTCAATCATTCTTTTTCACACAGCCAACGCCAGGCGTACGAAAAACACACTTAAACTCCGTCAGAACAGGAGTGAAATCTGGCTTGTTCTGCTTAACTACTACTAGGATTACAAAGGAAAGCAGGCTGAGTTGGGGGAAATGAAGAATCAAATTTCCGGTTTTCTCAAATTTATTTCCTTCATTAGAAGCCGAGGATCAACAAATCTCGTAAACAAACAATGCTGTCATTGGCTTAGGGCCTAAGGGGAATTACGTAATCATACGAGGCGGGTGCTTAAGCTTAGGCCTCTCAGAGGCGCCGACATAGAGTCGATCTGCACTTCTGACGACTCACTTGAATGTTGAATGACTCAGGGCCCACTTTCACTCTACTTTCAGTCTCTCCTCCAGGACCCGCACTATATTTCTATTTTACCTTTAATATATTCAAAGTAAACTCTTCAGAATGATACTGACTCGAGGAGACACTTGACAGAGACGCAAAAACTGAAATAACTTACTCATTTTTCTTTATTCTGAAACGTTAGAACTTAGAACCCTGAGTCAAACAAGTCAGACGTAGCCAATCTTCTTTCTAGAAGTTACGTAACAGGACAGACGGTGCATAGGGTACCAATACTACGGAATTTTCGGCTAGGATCGTAATACCGCTCTCTACCGAGTTGTCGTCGAACGCTGAGCACACAAGTGAGTTACATGTGGAAGCCTGAGTAGATATATACATGAAAAGAATATTGAAAGTTTGAAACAATATTTTCCTAACAAGATCATCAGTCAACAAAGTGAAACAAGAGTGGTTTGTGTGTCTCGCCCTCGACGTTTTCAGTAGGTACTGTGGAACAGGATTTGAAAGGCATATAAATAACATACTCAAGAAACATTTGAAAAACACTGAGTCAGGGCTTAGAGTCTCTCCTGGCTCTTCTGCTACGAAAACAAACGAACACGGCTGGGCGAGAAAGTAAGCGGAGAAGAAAAGAGAAAGTAATTCATATTTATCTCCTCAGGTCATTTTTTGATATCATTCCAGCCTCTGAGCTGTACTGCTACTCAAGATCACGGAGAGAGCACAGTGGCGGTTGTCTTTGCTCTTCAGCTTTGGCTACTGGGCAAGTATCGGTGAAAGTAAGGGCTTGGCAGCATCTTCATATGTAATAGGAGAAAGCAGGTGAAAGTCTATTTCACGTAAATTTGTGAAAATATAAATGCCGCTCAATTATAATTTAAAATCCGCAAAAATTAAAATTAAATCTAGAAAATTAGCAGGTAAGTAGTTTATCTTTAGGTGGCAATTTACAAAGAAAATAAACGCGGAGTGAAAGCATAATTAAGAAAGTTCTAAAACAACAAAAACAACTTTCTCCAAAGAAAGCCACCAGAGGGTGAACGTCTCTGCAAAAGCTTAATGAGCATGAAATACGAAATTTCGAAGAAGCATTCTGCACACTCTCTCTCGTTCAGTCGATACTTTGTAGATAATCTTCTTCAGCCTGTTGATTTTTCTCCGTATGGATGCGTGTCATAAAAATTGATAAAAGATGTGACTTACCGTTGGCGTAGGAGGTGGAGACTCCAAAGACAAGAATGGCCAGAAGCCAGAGTCCTGTCCAGAGCCTTGGTTTCATGCCCTTAATGTCAGGAGAAACGCTATTCCTTGGCTCAGGCTTCCAAGGACTCTTCTAAAGAATTTCCCCAAAACGGAAAGAAAACCCCCAAAAATACCCAAAAATAAAATTAGTGATTGTAGAAAATATGCTGGTAGCTTACGCCGTAGTATTACACAAACGCCCTATGTATATCCAAGTAGTATTGACTATATATGCAGTAGTATCATAGAAGTTTTCGCATGATTTCAAATTTCAATTAACTCGTCAATTTTGGCATCATTTCCCATGCAACGTCGCTCAAGAGAGAACCTACTGGATAAGAAGCAGAAATTGAAAAAGTTAGGCTCAATCCCAATAATTTTTAATAATTCGGTGGAACATTAAGTTAACCGGACTTTCACCCAATATCGGCATATTGGGTGAAAGCAACGACCCCGGCCGAATTATAAGAAATATATTGGGATTTGAGCCAAACCTTTTACGAAGTCGATATTTCTCTAGGTTCCGTCCCAGTAAGTCCGTAGGTCATTGGTATTGAAAGGAATGTTCCGATGAGAACATAAATTGAAGAGTGGTCCTGCTGGTCGCTGAAGAGGTAATTGTATGACAAATGACCCCATAACCCCTACCACACTCCCATTCTCTTCTATACAATTTCTCATTTCATTTTCAGCT
>VNWX01003607.1:0-10049 GCA_009869905.1 Ceratophysella communis | reverse complement strand
AACACAGGCTAGACCAACATCAGTAAATTAAAATTACTAACTATTTTGTCATTGTGCCGGTATTTAAAAAATTACTCGAGTTTTTACTCGGATCAGATCTGGGAAGTGAGCTTCCGCTTAATATTAATATTAGTGCACAACACAAAATGTATTATATCGTCAATTTCATTTCAGGAATTAAATTTAATCAATAAGAAGGACAACAACTGTTCATAGTTTGAATTTTGCAATTAATAAAAGTTGTGTTTCAGTTTTCATTGCAGAAAAATATTTCTGGATGATGTTCGTAATTTCAATAGTACAAGGCTATATTTATTACTTGAACGGCACTGCAGAACAAAGCTAGTACTATTATTTATAGTAGTTAAGTCTATTGTGCAGAGAAAGATGGTGGCTTTGAACAGCCCAAGGGCCGCCGGGCGGGATAGGAAAGGACTGCGGTAAGGGAAGAATCGTACTGAAAATCCGTGTCTTCGTACCATCATATTAATTAGAAGAATACAGACGATTGCGTAAGAAGAATGATGAACTCCATAAGAAATAAAATGGCAGGTCAAAGGGCACAGTAAAGAGTTGTGTAATGTCGAAATTCATAATATATTAATCTGATTTTAAGGAAGCTAAGACTTGGTACATACTTGGTACGCAACTTGCAATTTCACTATTTTATATCATTTCCGTGAATGCACGCTGATATTTGATCTCAGACGTTGGACTTTGGCCAGCGCACAAAATCGTATTTCTATTAAATGTTAAACTTGCCCTGCATTAAGAACTTTTTAATGCTGTCCATTTCTATAGGTACCATATTTCCGTATCATGTTTTATCGACTATGACGGACGACCGGTGCGGCTTTATTTGGGCTCCATATTTTAATTGCATTTTTATAAAGCAGCAGCAGCCTTGACCAGACTCAAGCAGTAAAAAAAAGTAATATTTATTCATATTTTCTGTTTAATAATATCAAGTGAGAGATTACAAGGATGATGCTGGTGGACCTCGTTCAGTGCACTGACTATATCCAGTATATCGCATGTGTGAACCTTGGAGGATGAGAGCTTTGTATTGCACTGTACTGTAACTACAATAAAAAGTGACTCCGGCAGACCAGATATGCTTCTAAATTTTTTTTATTGGACTCTATCGAGCTGTTTACTATGCTAAATACATCTAGGTATCATTTCATGAAGGCCGGTTATGCAATAAAAAAAATTAAAGTACAGATGATAAACGTGGAGAACTGTGGAACGAGAACATGAGACCTGGCAACCCAAACCCAATAGGTTTGACTTTAGTCGGGCATAACGCTTCAGATAGATAGGGATAGGACGCTCACAAACACAAACTGGGCAGTTGGTTTTCAAAAAAACTTAGTTTCATTATATTGAATCAAATATCGTAATTTCGACTTTATTTGACCCGTCATGGGGAAAACCACGTATTCCGATGGCAGCACGCCGAATATCTGTATCATTGGGGCAGGGTATGAATTCATACACTATTTTAAACATATTTCTTTTAAGCAATCGTACTGTCAATTTTAAATTTTTAAATGTAAATTTTAAACTGCCTATACTTTAGCTTTTCCGGCATGACTGCAGCCATAGACTTAAAACGGAAACTGAAATTGGAAACCTTTACTATTTTCGATGAGAATCAAGAAGTTGGTGGAACCTGGCTTGTTAATACGTACCCGGGGTGCGCTTGTGACGTTCCCAGTCATTTGTACAGGTAAGAGCATTTAAAATTGTGAATTTAAAATTTAAAAAAAGAAACTGTATTTAATAATTTGTTAAATCTCGGTTTTTGTTTAGCTGGTCCTTTGAGCTCAATCCAGGTACGTGGACATATTATTCTCTTCATGTAAATAATTATTATTTACAGGCTTTATTTTCCTAACTGTCACTCCTGTTGTAGGTTTTTAAATACAGAATTTTATTTATCTCCACAAATTAGTTAACACGTTATTTTGTACATCTATTTTCTCTAAAGATAAGCTAGAAATCACAAACTCGTATTTTTCCATTAAAGTAATGTTTTATGCTTTGGAATTCACGATATTCCGCGTAGATACACAACAGACTAGTTCCTCTCCCTCTTACTGATTAACAAAATGGAAATTCGTCTTGTTAACCTTGAGTAGACTGGCCAGAGACATATTCCTCCAGTGCAGATATCCTGGAATACATGAAAAAAGTTGCTCAGAAGTACGACCTTTACTCCAAAATCAAGTTCAGTACTCAAGTTAAATCTTTAATTTGGAATGAAAATGCTCAAAAATGGACTGTCACGACGTTTAACAAAAGTACTAAAAAAGCTGAAGTGTTGACTTTTGATATTGTGTAAGTGCTTCAAACCGCTAGTATTTTACTACGCCTTTGCTTTCGGCTAATTCCGTTAGTATCACATGATATATGTTTTATATTATTATGCACAGCATCAACGGCCCAGGTATACTCCATGCACCAAACTACCCTGAAGAATTTGAAAATTTTAAAGGTCAAATCCTACATTCGGCCGAATGGGATTCATCCGTTGACTTAACCGACAAAGTTGTTGCCGTCATTGGCAGCGGAGCAAGCGCGATCCAAATAATACCAGCCATTGCACCAATTGTAAAGGAAATGCATTGTTATCAACGGAAGCCTGCGTGGGTTCTGAAGCGATTTCAAGGGAAAACTTCATATTTTACTAAAACTTTGTTTCGAATCTTTCCTCCATTGATGGTTCTTTTCCGAACTCTCCTCTACTTGGCATTTGAATTATTTTACTTTACATTTACATTCGGTTCTTGGATGAATGAGTTCTGTAAGTAAGTACACAAATCCACAATTTTTTTTTAAAAAAAATTAATGAGAAGCTATCTATAAATCTTCATTTTTCAATCAGTTACGAAGGATTCACTCAATCTCGTAAAGACCCATCTCCCCGCCGACAAGGATCTTCAAAATAAACTTACGCCGAATTTCACGCTGGGCTGTAAGCGAGTTCTATTCCATGAAAAATATTACCCAGCGATGGGGTTATCACATGTCAAACTGCATACGGAAAAGATTGTTAAAGTTGAAGATTCGAAAATTTTGACTACGGAAGGAGCAAGTCCAAAAATTGATGTAAGACCGGCAAAGCTTGTAAAAGAACTCCCGGTATAAATTTATGTAAAAAGCTAATTTGCACAAATATTTTCGCTTAGGTTTTGATTTTAGCAACTGGATTTCGATTCAGTGATTATTTTGAAGGTATAAATATCGTTGGAAGGGATTCCCAAGATATTGTACGAAAATGGAAGAATGATCGACCTGAAAGCTATCTTGGCATTTTAAGTTATGATACACCCAATCATTTCGTGCTGCTTGGACCAAATACTGTAATTTTTTGCATATATTTTAGCCCTTATTTTGCTGCCAATTTTCTCAATCGTAATTTTGGTTTTCTAGGCCCTGGGGCACAACACGGTCGTATTCATGATTGAATGCCAAAGTCAGCTAATAATTCAAATCATTGCAGAGATGATGAGACAGAATGCTAAGACGGTTCAGCCCAAAAAAGCGATTGAAAAGGAATACATGGCGAATTTGTATGAAAAATTAAAAGAAAAAGTATGGACCAAAGGAAACTGTGGAGCTTGGTATGCAGATCCCAAAGGAAATATTACTGCACTCTGGCCATGGACTTGTACTACGTATTGGAGACGTACCAGGACGCTTAATCCGAAGGCATTTGAATTTAGCTAATGTTTAAATACAGTAGTAGTAAACAAAAAATAGCAAATAACATTTAAAATTTTGAAATTCTTCACAAAGCAATTAACTATTCAAGTGCCATTCCAGAATTCTAGTTAGTTCTCGTTCTCGGTAAATCACAAAAAAATGTATTTTGTGTAAACCTAAGGCAATATTAAACTTTAATTAGGAGATTAGTAGTATTCCAATTAAACTTGTGCCAGTAAAAATCTACACCAATAAACGTTATTTTCGATTATTCACGAATAATTCGATTAAATCTGTAAGTGATCAGTTGATGAGTGACTAGGACTCTGAATTCCAGTAGGCAGCAGTTTAATATTTAAATTCGGTAGGTCACACGTTTTTCGAGCTAAAAGGTAATCCAAATTGCTTTAATAGGCTTTATTGAAGGTACTAGATAATTAATTAATTTAAATTAGCTAGCATCGGGCATAACTTGAAAGAATGAAAACCATTGTTTTAGATTTCGTGTAATATTTCTTGATTATTTCGTACTTCTTGCTGCAAATCCATTATTTTGTTTGTTCGCTTGCCAAGGACTTTTTCTAGATAAGGAAAACAAATATAATTATTTTATTTAGATACCTACCGCATTTTTCGAATGCCCATGCTAATGTTTCTCCGCGTAAATTGCAGGCTTGTGCTTTCATAGAAGCGCAATGAAATCACAGTCAAAAGGGCGTATTTTTATGCGTATGGCAAATACGGAATTTACAAAACAAAAAGATTAGAATAATTGGAGCTGGTACACTGTAAATTTACCTGCCAGTATTGCAAAGAAACTTCGTTTTCTTGGAATATGTTCTATCGGGATATTTTGTATTTCCAAAACTTCAGATTTCTTTACCTTGGGTGATTTACTTCTAATTCGAACCGTCCTAATTGGATCAGGGTAATTGCTAGTAGGAAACTTCCTCATAAACTCTTTTAAATAGACAAAAAATAGATTTTTCAAGGGATCCACTGGAAGTACATGTAGAATTCCATCAAATCGATCAAGAATATCTTGGATAAGTAGAATGCTTTCAACTCTTTGTCGGATTTGTCGCTTCATAAAGTGCTCGTGCTCGGTAAGCGTCTGGAGGTTGTGGAGGAACGTGCGATCCACAAATGGTGATGGGTTCTATCGAAAATAAGGCAAGTAAAATTTGCTGTGGAAAGCGCGCTAAATTAATCGATTACCTTGTATTTTTCCGTAATAAAATCCAGAAACGCTCGTAAATGCTCCTCGCCTTTGATACAGACTTGATCCCCCTTTGCTTCCATTTCTGTCTGAAGAAACGCATTTACAGGCGGTGCAAATAAATGATTGTGATATTTGGATTGACCCTTTTTTGATGGAATGACCACAGGCTCGACTCGAGGTTGGTAAGATTTAACCATTGAATTTTTGAGTCCATCACCACCAGCTTCGTCTTCGTCTTCAAACTCAGTGTCGCTTTCCTCATACTGCGGAGTGGCTTCTCGGACAAGCTTGAGAACTATTTTGAATTGACTTAACTCATAGCTGACCAAACTTAGTCTCGATTGCCTGAGGACCTTTGGCCATATTCGAACCAAAGAAGCCGCGGATTTAGACTCATCATCGGTTTCAAAATCGTCGTCAGGAGGTTCAGATGTAATCGGCAACGGTTCAACGGGCTCCATACTTGCGGACGCATGATCCTGAATTTCAAATGGAATGGCTACTATAGGCGTCTCTGTGTTTGCTTCGTGAGACATCGGCTTCTGCCACTTGCGAGCTTCTTGATCACCATGCAAGATTTCTGATTCTCCTGATGACGACCATGGAGATTCTGCGTCAGATTCTGGTTCAGAATTTGAATCCAAGCTGGGCATTGCTTTTCCTGATTCCACTTCAGAAGTGTTGCCGTAATCAGTAATGTCCGGCATGGCTTGAACACGAGCATTTTGATCAGCAATAGACTTAGCTAGACCAGAAGAAATTTCAGTTCTGGATCCTGATTCATCACAACTCCTAATGTCTGGTTCGAGTTGGAAACGAACTCTTCGGGTATTGGCAGGTTTAGGGTAAATAGGCGACTTTTTAGATTTAGGTTCCAATGGAATGAAGTAAGTTTTTCTTCACCGGCATGGGCTGAAAACTAAGCTTTCGCTCACGAATAGGCTTGACTTGACCGGATCCAGAGACCATTTCAAATTCAGTTCCTGGTACATCGTAATTATCGATACTTGGTTCGGGTTGGAAACGAGTTTTTCGTTTAATAGGAGGTTTCGGGTACAAATCAAAATATTTTTCAGCTTTTTTCATCAAAAATTCGTCAAGTTGAGTTTCTTCTGCTGCTAAATTTTTCTGTTTTCGGATAATTTCTTTGTCACGTGACAGCGATCTTCTGAGAAGTGGAGGTTTCTTTGTGATATTCGGCTGGCTTTCGATCGATATTCGAGATCTCGATGAAGAGTTACTGATGGATGGTGGTATTTCAGCTGGAAAATACGGCATGAAGCATTTGAGGTGGTAATTAATCATAGCTTTGCGTCGCTTGAGCTCCAGTTCTTTTCGGCGAAGTGCGTGGTTCTGAGGTTGTACCGGAAAGTGCTTCAATGATTTCTTGTTACTTCTGGAAGACGTTACGGCGTATAGCTTTTCTAATTCCCATTGGAATTTCGAGGAGTTTGAAAATTGCGTCATTTTTACTTGAGCAAGAATTCCACAGAGCGACAAACACCTTGAAAGGTCTGGATTTGATTTCAAACTTTGATTTATCGAAATCAAGCCCTTAAATATCAATCCGAAAATTTTGAATTTTATTGTTGTTGTCATTGTACCTATGTTGTTTACATAACTAATAAAAATCGATGTTACCATTGACGACTTGAATTATTGCGAAAGCTTATGACTCATCAACCAACAACTTTAAAATCATACGAACACAAAACTCGTGATTGTAAATTTGGGTGCCTAATTTAGTAGCATAAACGGTTTACAATATTATGAGGAATATCTTGACTGTAAAATGCCTAAACACAATAGCAATTCATGGAATAAAAGGCTAGCTGTCAAATTAGACAGGTGAATTTCTTTTGTTATTTTCTCTTGAATCAACGCGAAGTTAATGAACCATGGAATAATATTCAATACATTTCAGGCAGGCTCTAAGCTCTAATCCTTGTTCACCACAAATTGGTGGCTATCACGATTCACAACAGTACATTTTTAATGTATTTAGCTTCTGGGTTTTGTTTTTACTTCCTAATATTAATTTACGAAATTGCTTGATTGAACTTGCATTCATTTTTTAAGCTTGGATTGCGAATAACAGCCTGGAAGTAATCGATATCAGCATTTTTGATTTCGTTATGATTACGCTCACATTAAAGTATGTCTCTTTATTCAAGTTTAAGACTCTCGTTACTGCCATTAAAAAATTTATTTGTGCTTAATTGCATCTATGCAGAGTACTAGGTTTTGTCGTATTTGGAATTCTGGTATGCTCGGCAGTACCGCTACCACTATTCGAAACGGAAGACATGGACGAAGGCTCGAACGACATTGATTTCCCATGTTCGCAACACGAACCGTCGAATACCGAAGTTCCGAAAGCAGCTACAGAGTCGATGCTGGAGGAGTCTCAGGTTGGTTTGAACAAAATTCATACATTCTCTAATTGCTCTGAATACAGCTAAAATTTCCTAAATTCACTGTAGATTCCTGATTCAAAACAATCTGAAAAAAATTCAGAGCTTGAGGATCCATTTATTATTGAGCCCGAGTTTATTTAATATGAAAGGCTTTGTATTATTTTTTTCATTAAATTTTTGTTTGTAAACGAAAATCAAAATTTTAATATAAACCCTCTTAAACCCATCAATTTGTCTGAAAAGTATTTTTTTAATTCATTTGAATCGGTCAGCTTAAAATTCAAATCAAGCAGAATTAAGAAAATGAGCTTCCTAATGGACAGCAATCAAAACGAGCAGCTTAAGTGACGGCCAGTTAATTAAATTATTTACAATGGATGCCTGCTTCGTATATCAAACAATCGTCATTTTATTCTCGAGTATCATTCCACCAACTCATATCCAGGTTTACTATGAAGGTATAAAATAATATATTTAAGAAGGAAGTCAGTGGAGGTTATACTAATTAATAATAAAACTTAGCTATAATTATTCATTAAGGCAGACGTCGTTTGTATTTAGTTCTACGTAACAAGACCTTGGCGTCAATTGAAGAAAGTTCGTACACTGATGGAAAAGGTAATTCTAAAAATATAATGTAACAATTAAGTTAGCTTAGGCTTTCTAATTTTGTTTTTGTTGGCCTGTGGCTGGAACATCCTCGTAGTTATCGTAGTAGTAGTAGTCATCATTGGCGTTCTTGTCCGAAGTGGCCTTGGGGGCTTCAGTCGTTGGGACGGGTCTGCAAAAGGAACAAAATTTTGAGATTTGCACAAAATCTAAGTCATTTTTTTTTTTGCAAATGCGATTTTTAGTTCACGTATGCGTTTTTATTTTTAGTAATTTAAAATCAAACGAAATGCATTTGACATTTTGGTTGAAAGTCAAAAGATCGATGCTTTACTGCAGAAATTTGATCCCCTATTTTTCTGTTCTTAATGAAAATTTTGCATCATAGCTGGTTTCAGCTCAAAATACCATTGTTTAATGTTGAATCATACATATTTAATGAGCTGTTGAGACTGACATAGATTTACCTGGGAGTGGTGGCTACCGGAGCCGGTCGCGTTTGTTGTTGAGGTGGTGACTGAGGACGTGAGGAGACCTGTTGTTGCTGTGACTGAGGTCTTGAGGAAACTTGCTGTTGCTGCTGTTGTTGTTGTTGCTGGGGTTGTGGTCGAACTCGTTCCCGAGTTTGTTGCTGTTGAACACGTTGTCCAGACTGAATGGACTGAGAAGTCTGTTGTGGAGCCACTTCAACAGGCTTCGTCTGTTGAACCTTCTTTCGAATAGTTGGCCTTTGAGTCACGGAGCCATATTGATTCTGATTTCCGTTGCTGTCTCCGCCAGTAAGTCCCAGAAGCAGCTCACTCTTCCGAATTCCCTTCAGATCATCTCCATAGTAGTTCTCACATCCGTCAACACCCTCTGGGTCGGTACATTGACCAGAATAGGAATCAGCACCAATCTGAAAAACTGTTCCAATGGGGCAGCCATACTCTCGTGGACTTCCGTCCAGTACAGATGTAATATTTGCGGCAATCATCAGGATGGGCGTGACGGGAGAAAGTGCCAGGATTGGGATTATCGAGAGGATTGGGGCACTTGAAGCCACCGTCCGTTTCTAATACAGATAAAAAATATTAGATTAGATTCACGTTTCAGTTTCACGTCTACAAATTGGTAATAATAAATATACAGAAGAAAGAGTTTCTCGTTTCTCCTGAGATAATGCTTTGGTAATCAGTAACACAGCGGGTGCTTGCATTAGGGAAGAATACTTGGGAAACCAGCAAGACTATCAATCGCCTAAGCAGAAACTAAATAGCTTCTTAAGTCCGGTGGTATGCGGTAAAGAAAAGTGAAACCAATGTCCCACTTTAAGTTCAGGTTCGAGGTTACAGCATTATGCCAAGCTTGGGGCTTAAATATTGAATCATGACAGAATCATTAAATTTGCAAACTTGGCTTATTGTTATTATTCTGTATTTTTTCTGATTTGAGGTACCTGTCTACTTGAAACGCTCACGTTCAAACGGCGAATTTAGTGCCTAGCGATAGTTTTAACGCCATGAACTTAAAGACGTTCGATCAAATTTGAGTCCTTAAGCACTAGCATTGACAGGCGATCAGGTTTACTGGTTTCTTTTAATTCTGGCACTTATTTGTGGTCAGATTTATGCAAATTTTGAAATAATCTGCATGAGAAATTAGTACTATTCAGCGCAAACCTGGTCGTTAGGATTAGAAATCTTGCTTCAATTGAATAACGTTAATTAATTAGGCGTCTTATGGTAGTATAAACATATTGATGGATCTTTAAAATGTAAAATTCCGGTGGAACTTTCCATAGCGTTTCCCGAAGCAGAGCGATTCAACACAAAGGAAATTTCGAGCGTTGCAGAAACTATTTAAATCGTTATTAAATCATTGATATGCACATAATATCCCAGATAAACTGTTTACAATAAGAGGCATCCCAGCGGTACTTACCGGTAACCTTGCATTCCGGAACCTGATCAGCCCACATACAAACACGAGCATCTCGGTCATAGGCCAATCCTGGAGCACAAGTGTACTTGTTGGACTCTCCGTTCCAGCATGACCAGAAAGTGTCACACCTCTGCTCATCCGGGAAGATACCATAAAGTCGAGGGCAA